>ONZH01015920.1:0-107324 GCA_900303285.1 Rhinella marina
CGAGCATCAGTATGGGGAAGAAAGGTGATTTGAGTGCCTTTGAACGTGGCATGGTTGTTGGTGCCAGAAGGGCTGGTCTGAGTATTTCAGAAACTGCTGATCTACTGGGATTTTCACGCACAACCATCTCTAGGGTTTACAGAGAATGGTCCGAAAAAGAAAAAACATCCAGTGAGCGGCAGTTCTGTGGGCGGAAATGCCTTGTTGATGCCAGAGGTCAGAGGAGAATGGGCAGACTTGGTTCGAGCTGATAGAAAGGCAACAGTGACTCAAATGCCACCCGTTACAACCAAGGTAGGCAGAAGAGGCATCTCTGAACGCACAGTACGTCGAACTTTGAGGCAGATGGGCTACAGCAGCAGAAGACCACACCTGCGTGCCACTCCTTTCAGCTAAGAACAGGAAACTGAGGCTACAATTTGCACAAGCTCATCGAAATTGGACAGTAGAAGATTGGAAAAACGTTGCCTGGTCTGATGAGTCTCGATTTCTGCTGCGACATTCGGATGGTAGGGTCAGAATTTGGCGTCAACAACATGAAAGCATGGATCCATCCTGCCTTGTATCAACGGTTCAAGCTGTGGTGGTGGTGTCATGGTGTGGGGAATATTTCTTGGCACTCTTTGGGCCCCTTGGTACCAATTGAGCATCGTTGCAACGCCACAGCCTACCTGAGTATTGTTGCTGACCATGTCCATCCCTTTATGACCACAATGTACCCAACATCTGATGGCTACTTTCAGCAGGATAATGCGCCATGTCATAAAGCTGGAATCATCTCAGACTGGTTTCTTGAACATGACAATGAGTTCACTGTACTCAAATGGCCTCCACAGTCACCAGATCTCAATCCAATAGAGCATCTTTGGGATGTGGTGGAACGGGAGATTCGCATCATGGATGTGCAACCAACAAATCTGCGGCAACTGTGTGATGTCATCATGTCAATATGGACCAAAATCTCTGAGGAATGCTTCCAGCACCTTGTTGAATCTATGCCACGAAGAATTGAGGCAGTTCTGAAGGCAAAAGGGGGTCCAACCCGTTACTAGCATGGTGTACCTAATAAAGTGGCCGGTAAGTGTATATATATATATATATATATATATATATATATTATACAGTTACAATAATTGTACTTTTTTATGTATTATATATGGCTCTAATAGCAGCAACCCTCCTACAGACACAGAATGTCCCACCATAGACACAGATGTGTGTGTGTGTGTATATATATATATATATATATATATATATACATATACAACAGACAGTTGTATATGTGTGTGTATACCTGCAGTCCTATTTAAAACCACAAGTAACACTAGTGCTGATAATGTGGTAGTGTTACCTGCAGTCCTATGTAAAACCACAGATAACACTAATGCTGATAATGTGGTAGTATTACCTGCAGTCCTATTTAAAACCACAAGTAACACTAGTGCTGATAATGTGGTAGTGTTACCCGCAGTCCTATGTAAAACCACAGATAACACTAGTGTAGATCCTGTGGTAGTGTTACCTGCAGTCCTATGTAAAACCACAGATAACACTAGTGTAGATCATGTGGTAGTGTTACCTGCAGTCCTATGTAAAACCACAGATAACACTAATGCTGATAATGTGGTAGTATTACCTGCAGTCCTATTTAAAACCACAAGTAACACTAGTGCTGATAATGTGGTAGTGTTACCTGCAGTCCTATGTAAAACCACAGATAACACTAGTGTAGATCCTGTGGTAGTGTTACCTGCAGTCCTATGTAATACCACAGATAACACTAGTGTAGATCATGTGGTAGTTCTACCTGCATCCTTAGTGTGCCTCCCTTTGCCTCTCCCAAGGGACTCCATGCTGGGACAAGGACACAGGGACAGAAACACATGGGGGACAGACACAAACAGGGGGACAGACACACACACAGGGGGACAGACACACACACAGGGGGACAGACACACACACATAGGGGGACAGACACACACACACTGGGGACAGACACACACACAGCTAGGCCTCACCAAACTCCAGCTCCTCTCCGTACAGAAATACAGCTCTCTGCTCCTCTGGCTCCTCCCCCACTGGTCACATGGGCGGATGATGTCAAGAAGGTCCTTTAGCCCACAGCACCATGGACTGCAGGGTTAAGGAGACCTAAAGAAGAAGGGGGAGACCTATCTCTTGACTGCAGGGTGAGGAGACCTACACTGGACTGCAGGGGTGAGGAGACAGACAGGAGAAGTGAGGATGCCAAAGACTAGGAAGTGAGGGGGCGGGGCCATTCAGCCCTGCCTGGCCCCCCCAACCTCACGGGCCCCATAGCCATGGCGTGGTCTGCCGCCATTGGCGGTACGCCACTGACAGAAACATATTTGATGCATCATGCAGCTTGGTCGTGGATGCAAGGCATATACATACATTTGACAATTCCTTGGCTTACATTCTAGCCACCAGGGGGAATAAAATAATTAACAGTCCCAAAAGGCAGTCCTTGTTGGTAACTAGTCCTGGTGTCTATAGTAAGAGAAATCAATCCTGGGTCTGCAGCTCTAAATAAGAGCCTCAGAGTTACAGGCTGCCAACATAAAACTGCCCGGGTGCATTTGAGTCCTTGTAGCAAGTACAAACTTATTAACATTGCATGACTTCAAATGGAATCATTTGAATCAACAATTTATACCACTGAATTTGCATAAAAGTTCCAGCCAAATTGCCATGTCATCCTTTAAAGGCCTAGATAACTGAATTTGCAAAGCAGGTGAATTAAGAACTCTCGTGGAGAAATAAAGACTCTTGGATAACACACGACCGACTGGAATTATTCTACAAGCAAAATTTAAACATCTAAGCAAATATTGCATTCCTTTCTATGTATATTTCTCCTTACCTAACAAGGAAACTAACATAAGTCTAATCTTATGTAACTTTTCAGCTGGTAAGTGAAATTCCATTCTAGTTGAATCTCAATAACTAAGTCAAAACATTCCAATGGTAGACAAGAAAAAACTGTTTTTTCCTCAGCAACCGGAGTACCAAACAATGTACAAATCTCCAAAAACTTACACAATACCTCAAAAAACAAACTTGAATTTGGAGAACCAACAAACAGGAAATCATCAAGGTAGTGAAGAACACCACCCTCCTGAACCTCAGACTGATCAACCCTATGAATAAACGGTGAAAAAGCTTCAAAATAATAACATGACAATAAAAAAAAACATTGGCAAACATCTATCAAAATAATAATGACCATCAAAGTGGAAAACTAAGGAATTGAAGCCAGAGGGCCTGACTGACAATAAATGGAAAGCTTTCGTCAGCAAAGCCCCACTTCCAAAATGCTTTGACAGAGCCAAAGCATTATCAAAGAAGCATATTCTACTGATGCAATAGACTTGTCCACCATATAATTAAGAAAATAATTAACTAGAAAAGATAGGTGGTGGAAAAGTCTAAATTTACTAGGCTCCTTCTTAGGAACGATCGCTAGAGGAGAGAGACAAAAATTAAAAAACGATGGACTAAGAAACAGGCCAGCAATTCTAACTCCTTATTTAATTTAACGCTAACCATGTCCTTATACATAGATACCGATTTTAAATTTCCACCCAACAGCAACCCTCACCTTGAAATTCAGGAACCTTAAAACCTTCATAAAAACCGTCATAAATTAAGCTAGCTTTCATTCGGTCTGGGAAGTGCCTTAGCCATGGAAGGATTTCTAAAAGTCTCACTGATGTCCATGCTTTTAAAAACCTACTGTTAGGAGGTGGGTTGCTCCTGATTGGACTGGATATGCCTTTAAAAACATTTTAATATAGGATGAATGCCCCCACAAAAAGAGCACTCATGCTTGTAACGGCAATTGGACAACCACTTACAAGTTGCCTCGTTGTAAGCAAAGCAAACCCCTTACCTCATAGTGTTCTGAGAGTGGTTAGATTGCTTAGAAGGCAAGGACTTCTGCAGCAGAAGGCTTCTGGCAGAACATTTTATCATATTGGTATGAAGCCATCTTGAAAAAGAACACAACACTGTTCAGAATGTTTTTCACCAAGCACAGCTGAGTAGATACAAAAGGCTTGAAGCCAATTGTCGAAAGACCTGGGCATATTAGATTATCTGTCATCTTCACCTTATTTTCTATCTACCAGAACAACATCTTCTTTGCAGAAGGTAATAATGACAGAATCTCAATATATTCATTTTTCCGTTTGTTAATGCTGCTAGCCAAATGAAACCCCAGTGGCAATATTTCACAAGCAACTTAGTTCATTCACACAACTCCTTTCTCTAAAACAGGCAAGCTATTGTCTGCAGCTACAGTAGCACTTGGCACAGCAGCAGCAGTTTGACCAGCTGTATTCAACCATACATATACACCTGTACCTGCTTGTTGGCAAAACCAGAAAATAAAACTGAGTCAGACATAGATGACACATGAATGTTTTCACCCATAAACAGCTGATTGGTGGGGGTCCTTGGCGGCAGACTCCTACGGATCAAATACCGATGATCTAGCCAGAGGATAGGTCATCAGTAAAAAAACTCTCATAAAACCCCTTTAATATAGAAGAAATACTTAAGCCTGGTATCTGGCTGATTTGATGCCTTTGGTGACGTTTTCTTATCTCCTGGGCTGTGTGTTGCTCACAGGATCAGAAACAATATCATTGGTGACTTCAGTGGTGGACCACAAGGTTCAGTAACACTAGACACAGGTAGGGACTTTCTTGGAACCATTAACTATTTTGAAAAACAGTTAAATAGTGTTTCCTTGACTATAGCTGGTTTTAATTTCTGATAACACATATTCAGGAACATTTTCTTGAGATGTAGGGGTTTCTTTCCCGAGTTCCTTAGGCTACTTTCACACTAGCGTTTACCATTTCCGGTATTGAGCTCCATTATAGGGGCTCAATACTGGAATAAAACGCTTCAGTTTTGTCCCCATTCATTGTCAATGGGGACAAAACTGAACTGAAGAGAACGGAATGCTCCAAAATGCATTCTGTTCAGTTCTTTTCAGTATACAGACCAGAGAGCAAACCGCAACATGCTGCGGTTTGCTCTCCGGTCTGGGCATCCGCACCAAGAAGGATCCGGAATGACCCCCAATGCAAGTCAATGGGGACGTATCCATTTGGTGTGACACAATAGTAAATGGATCCGTCCTCCATTGACTTTCAATGGAGTTCATGACGGATCCGTCACCTGCACTTTTTCCCCACAGCTCCCTCCTCCATCCAGCAGAGGGCGCTGTGGGGAATCTTCCCTTCCTTTGTGCACGCCGTCCTCCTCCTCCTGTGCTGTCCGGAGCTGCTGGGGCCTCTGACCACCAGAAGCCACCAGGTAAGTATGTATGTATGTAAGTGTATGTATGTATGTTGAGACTGTGTCTGACACGTGTGGGGCCAGAGCACGGTTCCGGCCCCACACGTGCACCTGCGGCAGCACGGATCCCTTCACCCGCCGGATCCGTGCTGCCGATAGTGTAAAAGTAGCCTTAGCTAAACACAGCTTCAATTGATTATGGTGTACAATTTTTAGTTTATCGTCACCCTGTTTATTTATTTGATTTCAGCAGTTTGTATTGCTTTAATCTCATAGGGTACAGATTCCCAAATTTTTTCACTTTGTTTGACCTGTGTTATTTTCGTAACCATACATACAGTATGTGATCTCCTACACATAGTGGTTTATCCTCAGCTTTGGTATCACAGTTAGAGATGAACAAAGTTATGAAAAATTGGATCGAAGTAAATTTGTTTGGCTTCTAATGGTTAAATACATAGCTAGGTCAATTTAGAGACACAAGTCGGCCATTTTGCTTTCTCACACTGGCCATGTACCCAATAAATTTATTATGTTTTGCTTCATTTTTTCCCCATAAACCATTGCATTTGGGGTGATAGGCAGTCACGCATATTTTTTTATAGTATAAAATGTGCACATATCTTGGAATAAATGTAACTGGAATGCTGATCCCTGGTCAGTGAGAATCTTTTCTGGTCTGTGAACCTCAATAATGCCCTTTTCAAAGACATTGACAGTGGTTAGTGCTGATAAGTCTCACTGGTATCACTATGGCACACTTGTTATAATGGTCAATGACTGTTAAAGCATACACATGTCAGCTAGGTTCATAATTTAATGTGTTCCAAGGCAACAAGCTCAAATGGCCAATGACTCTATTGGGTGCAATGCTGCTTTTTGTCAGGGTAGGTCATCCCTATTGATGGCAGAGATACTACACTCACAACATTATTTTGCTATGTTGTCTCATATTCAAACCCAGAAAAATCTCTGTTAGATTAGTAGCTCAATAGTTTGTCAAATGTCCTGATTGATTGTGGAAGGCATCCTCTCAAGGCACTACAATCAGCTTAATATGATCATGTGTCAGAGGATCAATAGGGCGACATGTGAGCTGACCCTTCTCATAAAAGAGGTGTTTCCTATGTCTCAACAGTATGAGTAACTCAGGCTCTGCTATTTCTCTCTGATGTGGTGTAAGGCTCTTAACAGTTTGCAGAACAGGCCTAAGTTCCTGTAGCACTCTGGTTTCATATTCTAATAGGGTCTAATTCATTTTGGCTGTTTGAGGGTGGGCAGGATTTTTTTGACTGGCCCCTCAAGCGGTGATGGCATTCTGCTTGAGACCCAAGGTGAAGGAGGCTGGCATTTCAACATCCTCTCAATCTGGTTGGCTAGTATATCTGTAGTAAGTCTTGACAGTGCATCTGCATTCAAAATACATTTGCCAGAATGATGCTTGATGGTAAATTTATAATTAGCCAATCTAGAGACCCAACACCGTTCTGTGGCACCTATACGTGCAGTGGTAAGATAAGCCTTCAAAGTGCAATAACGTAGGGAGTTCACTGCTTTACATAGTAGCAATAAGGGCAAATGTCCACATGTATTAATAGGATAGCGTGATGTCCACACCCTGTAGATGCTTCATCAAAATGCTCTATAAAACCAACACATAAATCTAAATTACTCCTTTGTATGACAATGGTCTCATTATTAACCTGATCTGGTCTCAGGAAGCATTATGTAATATTTATGAGATTGGTACACTAATGCAATTTCCTTGGTATGTGGTTAAAGGGGTTTTCGGAGAGTACAATATTGATGACCCATCCTCAGGATATGCAGTATACCTGTCCTGTGGTAACATACCTGTATACCAGGGATGGCCAACCTGCGGCTTGCAGCAGGGCATGGTGGGAATTGTAGTTTTACAACAGCTGGAGAGCCGCAGGTTGGCCATCCCTGCCGTAGACCGTGCAGAGATACACATCATTGACAAGAGGGATGATAACAACTAGTCATCAATTTATTGATACATTTCCAGGAGAAATAACAGAGGAACATGCCGTAAGCCCTAAGAAAGCATGTGGAGTGGCTGTAGCTGCAATAATCATTCACAGTGGTAATACTGATACCAATACTACCTAGGGCCGGGCAGTGACAGGAGGATACACCTCTTCTTCTCTGGGGCACACCCTGATGTTGGGGCTCCAGCCAGATGGTAGTTGCAGTGCTGTTAGTGTTATGAGTGTTGTACGGGTGCACAGCAGGAAATGTAGGTGCCGTGGCCAGCGTATAGTGCTGGGCCTGGCCAGTTGTAGAAAAAAATCTCTCTTTAGGGTGCAGAATGGTAGTTGTAGTACATCGAATGGTATCAAAACACAGTTCCAAACAACTTACAGTGCAAATCTTCCCAGATTGCAATGTATGGCTATAGGCCAGGATAGGGATTGTAGTACTCCTTCCTTATATCTCTCCAAAGTCTATCTCTGCAGAATCTAAGGTTGGTAATATTATTCATGAAAGGGTGGTTGTAAATCCCAGCTGAAGGGTACACGATTAAGATACGGTGGGCCAGGCCGTGTCCGAGTGTGAAGGATGTTTTTAGAACTTTCTCACTGCAGTAAAGTCTATAATAGCCTTAAACAGCAAATTCCTTACTGACTGACTCCAGCGCTTGACATGGAGATTTTAGACCTTCTTGGTTGTTTTCTTTTCTCTCTCTTCCTGGAGCACTGTGAATTATTGAAGGGCTTGTCTCACTTCGACAACTGACATTTATCATGTAAAGTTAGTACAAGGCCTTACTACAAGGCACTTACTAATGATTGTCCATATTGTCTCCATTGCTGGCTTGATTCATTTGTTCACCGCATTATACACTAATCGTTGCCACCCTGCAACTATAGAAAAAGGCACCGACCTCTCTGGAGGCCAGGACCATGGGACTCTGCATAGGGCAGCTATTTTTTCTGTAATATGAAAGCATGGCCACCACTGCTGGACTGCAGTGTATAATGCCATAGAAAAAGTCAGCGAGTGAGCAAGGATAGCAGTGTAGCAGGTCAGCCATAGGAATGGGGTTCAGCACGACTCACATGTTTGCCGCGACTGTGACCCCAGAAAAAATGTGTGGATGTTCCGCGATTCTAGGGTGGCGGTTGTGGCAAACATGTAAAACATCCTGCAATACCATTTCTTTCTATGGCTGCTTTTCCACACTGCTATACATGGTCATGTAACACCGGTCGCACCCAAGATTGCCATATAGCCGGAACATTACTCATTTACTACCTTAAAAATGAGATTAGCCACTCCCTGACTGCAGGGTAGGATTGAGCAATGGTTAATTTTATTAGTTTCAGGTCCGCAGCAGTCAGAACTAGAAGGAGTTTACTTTGTCAAATGGCTGGTCTGCAGGCGATTGGGGCTGAGGTGTTATCCCTCACTCTCCATCTAGGGGTATATCTTGCTTCTCCCATAGTGGGTCTCACTTTTCCTTGTGCCAAAAGATCATGGCCTGCTTAATATTGATGGGCATTTCAACTCTTAGTGATCCTGATCATTTGGGTCAGCTCAGCAACAAGAACTGGCTCTTTCGGCTCTCAAATGGCTCTTCTTTTAGAACTTATGGTTTTCATTATTCTGAGAATATGCATGCATGAGTGGCTGCCCTCCATTCATTCCTATGGAGAGGTGCGCTCTGCTACTTTTGGCACTTTCATTGAAATGAGCGTGAAGTGCACCGGGCAAGAGCAGCCCCCGTTCCATTCACTTCTATAGGGCTGACGGAAATAGCTGAGCCAGTGCTTGGCTATTTTCGGTAATCCCATAGAAATGAATAGAGGGTGGCCGCGCATGCCCTGTGTGCCCTTCTTCACTTTGCAGGTTCCGTTCTAAAGATAGGTGCGGGTCCCAGAGGTGGAACGCATACCTATCATTGTGTGTATATCCTAGCAATATACCCCCCAATTTCTGAGATGGGACAATCCCTTTAATCATAATGAGACTAGTAGGGATGGGCCACTAATGCCCCCTGAAACCCTTTTCCTGCTCATTTATTCTCTGCAGACTACCATTGTGCCTGTCCCCTGCCCTGTGTGTGTTTTCAGTACAGTAATATTGGCACACAGGGCAGCAACGGGCACAATATTGGTGGAAGCTACAGAATAGGCATGTTAAAGGGGGTTTGCTATAGAGGGTGGGATAGACTGTAGAAGCAATGAGTGAAGGCAAAGGTGTAACCTCATCTCCTGAACCCTAATATAAAATCTTTAACAGCCTCCTGTCTACCATGTGGTATTTATTAATACTGGTATCTTCTTATATAGCAGGGTGTAGTGAGGATGGTGCTCTTTCTTGCCATTCTTAATCTGTACAGGAGTTGTAGTAGGCCCCAGGGTTCCGATAGTAGTCATGATGACAATATCCACATGTTGGTTTTTCCATGGGTGTGAACCATAGTTCTGTCGCTGGAGTAGTCAGAGGCACTTCTGGTGCAGGGCTACCATACATGCCAGGCTAAGTCACAGTCGATTCAGTCATATTAGAGATTTTTGGTGAAGTAGGGGGCCTGATGTTCAGGCTCTGCAGTTTCTCTGCTTGGGTAACAGTCCCTTGGTGGAAGGCTTCCTGCCAGCATTCACTCTCCAACCCCTTACGATATCCACAGAAGTACACATCTTTGGCAGCATCCACATCAGGATGACAAAACAACATGACACACTGATTTCCACCAATAATTTTCTTTTCCATAGACAGCCGCAGCTGACAGGAAGAGAGAAGGGAGATGGTACATGTGCACTGCACATACTGTCTCCTCATACAGCTGATTGGCGGGGGTGCCGGGTGTCAGACCCCCACCAATCTGATATTGATGACCTATCCTGAACTTCCTAGACCATTTAGACCATTTTCTACGCCTAAACCAGGTGTAGAAGATCATGAATGAGACGGTCCTGCTGGCCTGTCCCCTTCGACACTCACGATTTTAGACCTGAAGTGAGCAGGGAGAATATACAGATAGCAGTGCAACTAACCTCTGCTCTGCCATCTGCGCCTGTGATACAACTAATATAGGCGTATTTCAGCATATAAATGACCCCTATTATGTCTGGCTTAAAGAGTGAATTTCCTGGTCACGGGCTTCCTTTAGGAAATTAGATCAAAATAAAAAAAATAACCTATATTCACCCATCAAATTTCACATTGCTTCAGTGCCAATGCTTTGGTGGTCTGTTCCAGTTTTTATTTGTCCTGCAGTTATGATGTCACGTACAGGCTCATGACGTGCCATATATGTATGCATCACCAGTGAGGCCACTGATTTGCTACAGTGGTGACGAGGATGTATGGCGCATCAACATTGAAGCCAAGTAAACAAAGACAGATAGGGAAAAGGATTTAACAGGTAAGTATTAGTATTTTTTCCTTTTATCACATTTCCAATTGTTAGACTGATTTTTTTATATCTCTGAAAACCCCTTTGAATCACAGAACATTATATAAATGTTTCACAAGGCTTTTCAGGCATCTCAAATGTTCTGGTGTCACTTGACCCTACCTTGTCACATAAGAAGCCTCCAGCAGCTCTTTCTATTATATGCAAGGACTTGCTATATTTGTATTAGTTATCGTAATATATATTCTTATTTGGGATGACATTTTGGGGGCTTCAAAGCCATTTACTTGTTTACCACAGATTTATGGTCTTAAGTTACAACATTTGAACTCCCAGTGGTCCTCCTGGAACTGGAACCTGGATATTGTAACTTGATGAACCACTTGTTATATGGTATGTAATTTATATTTTTATGATATCGCAGAGAAGTAAATGTAAAGAACTGGCTCTTTCGGCTCTCAAATGGCTCTTCTTTTAGAACTTATGGTTTTCATTATTCTGAGAATATGCATGCATAGGTGGAAGGGCCACGTATAGTCCTTCATTTGAACACAAGAAAGATACTGTACCTGCATTCTTCAAAGATCTTTACTGGGGACTGAGGGAGGGCCCATTACTGTAGTAAGGGTACTTTCACACTAGCGTTATTTTTATCCGGTATTGAAATCTGGTATAGGGTCTCAATACCGGAAAAAAACGCATCAGTTTAACAGATCAGCAGATTACTTTGAAGTTGCACAACCACAGTTCATGTCGAAAAAGTTCTCTTGGGGACTTTGGCAATTATATGTGTAAGGCACAGAACACAAATAAATCCAATTTCCTTGTTTGTGGAAGGCAACAACCTACACCCAGTTACCGTTGCCTATATATTTATAAGAGCCTGGCACTCCAAGATAGATTACATCTTTCAAAGATGAAGATGAATGGAATTCAAGCCTCCCTCCTGGGGCTTTTGATCTGTGTTGTTGCCCTGAAAATATCATCAGCTCGTAAGTTATGAAGAGTTAATGTTATATGTATTAATATAGAACTGATAGATATGATGTATAATATACTGTATGTAGTATGTATTCTGGGGTACATTAGGACCAACATCTGAAATTATTCTGAGGTTCCTACAGTGTACAGCAATGATGAATCCCAACAGCTAGTGATCTACAAGAGGTGTTATCTCCTGGCAAAGCTCATTGGACTTGTTCTTTCTGGACCAGTTTTTTTTTGGTGCTACATAAGCAGTTGTCTTATTTTTGAGGACAAATTTCCTTATAGCATCTCCTTAAAGGGGTTGTCCCATGAAAAATATTCTACAGTTTTCAAACCAGCACCTGAATCAGAATTTTTGTAATTGCATGTCATTGATATAAAATACAGTATATAGCCACTGAGTTATTCAATAAAAAGTATCTGCATAGTGCCAACTCTTTGTTCTTTTTCTTATTTATTTGCCTGACTTACTGAGATGGCCACACATGCTTAGTTTCATCCTTCAACTGCCTCCTGAGCTGTGATAAGGAAAGCATGGACACGCCCCCTTAGCTGCAGCAGAAAAGACCCTCCAATGAATGAGGAGATCTCTGGATTCATATGAAGTACAGGGCTGGTTCTAGCTTTGTTAGAAATAGATTGTCATGATTGTCATATACTATATGATTTTTATTTTTTTCATTAGTCATGGGATAACCCCTTTAATAAAAAGACAAAGTGTTACTTCATCCAATTATGTAGAGTCAAAGTAAGTACTACTACTGTGTCACATTTTAGAAGGTTACTGATAATGATGCTTCAACATATTTTATGTAGATCCAGGTACAGTAATACCTCAATATCATTTTGATTGGGGCCCATGATAATGATACCTTCTATGCCATAGATGACCATCCAATGATACATTATGTAGGACCTTGGATTATGATCCTTTACCATCACGTTATGTAGGACCTTGGAATGTATACATAAAGCTCTAAATTGTATGTACACTAATGCCAGAAGCCTGACTAATAAAACTGGTGAACTGGAATTAGTGATGTGTGAGGAGGACTATGACATAGCTATGACTGGGCAGTTAACGTACAGGGTCTAGTCCTGTCTAAAGCCCACACTCCGGGAAGATATAAGTGAGGGACATGAACATGTGGAGTCACTGTGGGTAGAAATACATAGTGGCAAAAATAATAATCAAATACTAATACTGTAGGAGTTTATTGTAAGCCACCTAATATACCAGAATCCACAGAAAATCTACTACTAAACGAAATAGATGAGGAAGCAAATCATAATGAGGTTGTTATTATGGGGGACTTCAGCTACCCCGATATAGACTGGGAAACTGAAACCTGTACATCTCATAAAGTAAACAGGTTCTTGACAATAACCAAAGACAATTACCTTTCCCAACTGGTTCAGAACCCGACTATAGGGACAGCCATACTGGACTTAGTATTAACCAATAGACCTGACAGAACAACAGATGTGCAGGTTGGGGGACCCCTGGGAAATGGTGACCATAAAATAATAACCGTCCAATTGAGTGTTTCTTCAGGGAGGTACAAAAATACCAAACTGCAAAAAAGCTAAATTTAGCTAACTAATACAGGCCCTTGGCCTAACTACCTGGGACAAAATATAAAAAATACAGCCACAAAATGGGATATTTTTTAAAAACATCATAAACTCTAATTCTGAGAGGTACATACCTTATTGGAATAAAAGGGCAAGGAACAATAAAAAAAACAGGAGGGTAGCAAGGAAGCATTGAAAAACTATAAGGAAAAAGATAGAATATGTAAAAGACAAATAAAAGTAGCCAAACTCAAGTTAGAGAGATTCATTACCAAAGAGAGTAAAACTAACCCTTTAATTATATAAAAGTAAACAATATAAACCTGAAGGTGTCGGCCTCTTACAGAGTAATGAGGGGGGAGTTGCAGACAGCGATGAGGAGAAAGCAAAACTATTAAATATTTTTTTCTCCATTGTATTCACTGAGGAAAATAAACTGTCAGATGAAATGGAGAATGTAAATGTGAATTCCCCATTAAAAGTGCCCTGTCTGACCCAGGAAGAAGTACAGCGGTGTCTTAAAAAGATTAAAATAGACAAATTGCTGGGACCAGATGGCATACACCCCTGTATCCTAAGAGAATTAAGTAATGTCATAGCCAGACCCTTGTTTCTGAAGGACTCTATATTGACAGGGATTGTTCCGCAGGATTAGCGCATAGCAAATGTTCAGAAAAGGTTTAAAAACAGAGCCAGGAAACTATAGGCTGGTAAGTTTAACATCTGTCTTGGGTAAACTGTTTGAAGGTATTTTAAGAAATGCTATCTTGCAGTACCTCAATGAAAATAAGCAAATAATGCGGTATCAGCATGGCTTCATGAGGGATTGGTCATCTCAAACTAATTTAATCAGTTTTCTATGAGGAGGTAAGTTCTAGACTTGACCACTGTGATTCAATGGATGTCGTATATCTTGACACTGTGCCGCATAAAAGGTTAGTATATAAAATGAGAATGCTTGGACTGGGGAAAAATGTCTGTATGTGGGTAAGTAACTGGCTCAGTGATAGAAAACAGAGGGTGGTTATTATCGGTACACACTTAGATTGGGTCACTGTCACTAGTGGGGTACCACAGGGGTCAGTGTTGGGCCCTATTCTCTTCAATATATTTATTAATGATCTTGTAGAAAGCTTAAACAGTAAAATATCAATTTCTGCAGATGACACTAAACTGTGTAAAGTAATTAACACAGAGGAGGACAGTGCACTGCTACAGATGGATCTGGATAGATTGAAGACTTGAGCAGAGAAGTGGCTGATGAGGTTTAACACTGACAAATGTAAGGTTATGCACATGGGAAGGAATAATGCAAGTCACCAGTACATACTAAATGGTAAAGCACTGGGTAACACTGGCATGGAAAAGGACTTAGGAATTTTAGTGAACAGCAAACTAAGTTGTAGAAACCAGTGTCAGGCAGCTGCTACCAAGGCCAGTAAGATAATGGGTTGCATCAAAAGAGGCATAGGTGCCTGTGATGAGAACATAGTTCTGCCACTTTACAAATCACTAGGCAGACCACACATGGAGTACTGTGTACAGTTCTGGGCTCCTGTGAACAAGGCAGACATAGCAGAGCTGGAGAGGATTCAGAGTAGGGCAACTAAAGTAATAATTGGAATGGGTGGACTACAGTAACCAGAAAGATTATCACAATTAGGGTTATTCACTTTAGAAAAAAGATGACTGAGGGGAGATCTAATAACTATGTATAAATACATCAGGGGTCAGTACAGAGATCTCTCTCATGATCTATTTATCCTCCGGACTGTGATGAGGGGACATCCTCTACATCTGGAGGAAAGAAGGTTTGTACACAAACATAGAAGAGGATTCTTTACGGTAAGAGCAGTAAGACTATGGAACTCTCTGCCTGAGGAGGTGGTGATGGTAAGTTCACTAAAAGAGTTCAAGAGGGGCCTGGATGTATTTCTGGAGTGTAATAATATTACAGGTTATAGTTACTAGAGATGGGTCGTTGATCCAGGGAGTAATTCTGATTGCCTGATTGGGGTCGGGAAGGAATTTTTTTCCCCTAAAGTGAGGAAAATTGGCTTCTACCTCACAGGGTTTTTTTTTCCTTCCTCTGGATCAACTTGCAGGATAACAGGCTGAACTGGATGGACAGGTGCATTTTTTCAGCCTTATAAACTGTGTTACTATGTTAGGGGTTGTTCACATATCAGTTATTGTGAGCCAAAACCAGGTGTGGGTCAAAAACACCAAACAGGTGCAGATCTTTTCATTATATCTGATCTCTGTTTAGTGTCCACTCCTGCTATTGGCTCGCAATAACTGATGGAAATAACTGATCAAATAACTGATATGTGAACAACCCCTTACTTGTACGTGCACTGGAAATGTTATTCATTGTATGTCTGCATTTGTAGTGGCATTTTTAAAATAGTGTTTTCGTAAATCCATTTTTTAGATCATTTTAGAAAACCTATGGTAAAACACCAGAAAATATACATGTAAAAAAATTACACTAATAAAAAGATACCACAAATACAATAAAAATCATATGAGATCTATGGTAAAAATTAAAATTAAAATAATTTTAGTAAAAACTAAAAAAATTGAAAGACAAATTTGACGTAGGGCAAATCTAAATTTACACACAATGGAAAAATCAAAAGTCTTGCTAGAGATTTGAAAATCTGCAGTATAAATACAATTCAGTGAAGATTTTTTTTCCTGCAGCAAAATCACAACACGTGAACATCACCTTAACCACTGTGGACAGATTAAAAATTACTTATAACATTTAAAGAGAACCTTTTGGCTCTCCTGATATGTCTGTGAAATAGTTTATTTTATGAAAATTCCTCATAATATTCTGTATAATCCATTCTTAGAACACTTTGTTGTGCCATTCCTCTGTTGTTCCTCCTCAAAAAAATTATGCATAAATTGACAGCTTGGTGTTAATAGTTGGGGTTGTGTTTCTATACACTCTTCAAATCAGTGTTGCCAATGTCTAAGGCTCCATTCACACGTCCTGTTTTTCTTTCCTGATTTGATCCTGATTTTTTCAGGACCCATTGAAATGAACGGATCCAGATCAGGATCGAATCAGGAAAGAAAAACGGGACGTGTGAATGGAGCGTAATTGTGTAGGCATACACCCCCTTGACAAGGGGGATGGTAACACCCAACTGTCAATTTATTTAGAAACTTTCAGGGGGAATAACAGAGGAACAGCTCAACAGAGAGTTATGAGAAAAGATTCTCCAGAATTATTATTATTTCATGATTAATTTGAGTCTAAATTCACATGAATAAGTAAGGCCAATTGTCAGTCTTCACGGCTGACACAGAATTATGGGAGAATCTACTTTTGCAACCGATTGAAAATGAATACTGAATGCTGACGTTATGTAAACTGCTTTGTCTGTCACCTTTTTATAGAGACTGTGAAGCCGGGAGTGTGTCCTCCAGAGAGAGTCTTTAATTCATCAGCTCTTTATCCTATAAAGAATAATTGCTGCACAAGCAACAGTGTTTGCCCAGGAAACAAAAAATGCTGCGAAGATAATGGTTACAGATTCTGCAAACCGCCTGCTGAAGGTCAGTATGTGTGCATTACACCTTATTCACACATCAGTGTTTTGGTCACTGATTTCTATTAGTGATTTTGAGCCAAAACAAGGTTTGAAGCTTCCACAGACATAAGGTATAAGATCTGCACTTGTTCTGTGTTTAGAGCAGCAACCAGTTTTGGCTCACAATCACTGATGGAAATGACTGACCAAAACACTGCCGTGTGAATGAGGCTTTATACAGCAATGAGTGGTATAGATCTACATTGCTAAAGGGGTTTTCCATGGGAATATTTAAAAAATGAGAGGATCGGGGGGGGCGTGGCTAGACATGGCGGTGTGAAGACGCGTTCTTGCAGAGCTCCTCCATCTGCCTGCTAATCCCACAGCTGCATCCACAGCCATCATGGGCAAAACTACTAGAAAGGGTAGAGCTCGTCCCAGGACCTGGAAGACGAACCCGACACACCACTACCAGAGTGCGGGAATGGCCTACATCATGGCGGCGGCGGCGGCCGCTCATCTCCTACCTGCTCTGTCTCGCCAACACATTCAGCAGGCGCCTCCACACGGCAGACAGGCTCCTGTGCGGCCCCAAGCCGTACTCATTCGGCCCCTCCTGCGCCGGACCGCGGACTAGCGCTTCCTCCAACTTCTGTCTCCAACGGGCGGGAAGCGCTTGATCATCAGCAGCTTACCAGCAGCGCTCCATCATGGCGGCTCCCCGCCCCAACCGCGGGACTCCTGCGCCTATTCATCTCCGGCCCGTCAGATCCAGCACTCGGACACTACATCTGGACTCCAGGCAAGTCCCCTTCTCCTGTCCCAGCCACCACCTGGATCTCCTGCTGGCTCCCACTCCCCCCCAGCTGTGCTCCCCTCGGGGACTACTGTACTGCGGCCTTCAGCCTCAGCATTTCAGCCACAGCAGTCTTGTACTGAAGGGTCACTCCCGGCCGCATTATATCAGGGACATTGTACACCACCTAGCCCAAAGGTATTGTGTAGACCCCCCACCTCCAACGGGGGCCACCACCACCTATTGCCCGGACCCCAGTCCACTCACATAGGCCGCGCACGGGGTCCTCTATCCCTGCCAGATTCTCCGGCATCCTCCTTAGCGGCATCCCCACAGTGGTCCACAGGATCATCCTCCTGGGGGGGCCATAGACAGGCTTGCCCAAACTCACCCCAGGCTCCTACTCACCTACCCCCCAACATCTCTGGGGTTCCTGCTGCCGTCCCCTCATCCATGTTAAAAGCGAGACCTACCTCATCTACACTTTTGGATGATACCAGGGCTCCCACAGTCGCAGACCTGCGTCAACTTATATGCTCATTACCCTCCAAAGAAGATCTGTCGGTTTTTGCATCCAAGATCCTACAAGAATGTAAGCAGGAATTTGCGCAATTTAGAGCAGAGCTCACTACACTGAAAGAACGTGTGGACACTGTCTCTCATGATCACTCAGATATCCACCTGAAGGTGACAGCACTTCAAGATATTACTCACGTGCATGGGTCTCAAATACACACCCTTCAGCAGCACCTGGACGACCTGGAAAACAGAGGTCGCCGTAACAATATCCGGATTCGAGGGATCCCTGAGTCTATCCCGCCCGCCGACCTTTTCCCTGCTCTCCTCAGTATCTTCAACGACCTACTGGACCGGCCGCGGTCGTCTCATATTGAAATTGATAGAGCCCATCGGGCTCTGCGCCCTCCTCCTCCGGATGGATCACCACCTCGGGATGTCCTATGCCGGATTCATTTCTATGCCATCAAAGAACAAATCTTGTTCCAAGCCCGGCAACGCCAATCCATCTCCTTTGCCGGAGCGCCCATTATGATCCTGCAAGACTTGTCCCGCTACACTTTAGCTCAGAGGGCGACACTGAAACCCGTTCTCTCTCGTCTGCGCGAGCGGGGGATTCCCTATCGCTGGGGCTTCCCCTTCGCACTCATAGCTGGCCATAAAGGCAGTTCTGTTACCCTCCGCACTATTGATGACCTGCCTGGGTTCCTGCAAGGACTTGATCTTCCTCCTGTGGACCTTGGCCAATGGCCCTCATTTGTCCCTCCTGGCTCGTCTCATCCTCAAGGACAGCCTTCTTCTCAACGCTCTGTAGGGAGTTCCCAGGGCCTCCCATCCCGTGCTGCCCGCGGTCGCCGCAGACGTCAAGACAGAACCTGGCGAAATTCTCAAGCTTCACGTCCCTTTTGAGAGCGCACCTCTCCTGGCTGTGGCTTCTATATTCTCATCTTTTCTCCCTCTAGCTGTTTACCACCATCCCCTGGCTACTATACACTAGCTGTGGACGTTGCTGTTTCAGATTATTGTTTTTCTTAGTTTGTTGTCTCAATGCAGGGACGATAGTTGGATCTCTGCTGTATGGCTAACACTTCCCCCACGTAGGTTAAGACACTCTCTTGGGAACTCACACCTCCCGAGTGACTGTCTTGGTGGACCGTTTGGTCTCCACTCTACTGTTCTTGTTTCCCCTTCTTATACCCTCTTACCGTACCCTCCTCTCTCTTTCTCCTTTTCCCCCCTTTTATCAGCTTTACTACACCTTCCCCCCCCCCCTTTTTTTTTTTTTTTTTTTATTTTAGGTGTCTGGACATGTCTTCCCTCAAAATTGCATCTTACAATGCGAATGGCCTGAACTCTCCTCAAAAGCGTAACCAGGTGCTTCATCACTTTCATCGGCAAAAGGTACATATTGTTTGCTTTCAGGAAACGCATTTCAAGGAGGGTTCCTCCCCGGGTCTTCGTCATCGTCACTACGCAACCTGGTTCACTGCTAATAACCAGCATAACAAGTCTAAAGGAGTCGCCATAGCGATCCATAAGTCCCTACCCTTTCAGTTGCTGGATTGCGTGGTGGACGCTGACGCCCGGTACTTGATTCTAACCTTGAGCATTGGGGGGAGAGAGTTCACTATCATAAATACATATGCTCCCAATCAAAACCAAGTTACCTTCCTAGCTGGCCTAGTAGATAAGGCCATTCCCCTGGTGAAAGGTGCCGTGATTCTATGTGGGGACCTAAACCTCACCCTGGATCCCACCCTAGACAACTCCTCCGGTAGAGCCACCCTTTCATATGGGGCGATCAAAAAAGTAAAAAAGGCCTTTCTGCAGTTGCAGCTTTGTGACCCATGGCGCCTTCAGCATCCCACCGATAGGGACTACTCCTGTTACTCACCCCCCCATTCCTCCTATAGTAGAATAGACTACATTCTTCTCCAGCATCAGGCCCTCTCTTGGGTGGACTCCACGCGCATAGGCTCAATCTTATGGTCTGATCATGCCCCTGTGTACTGCTCTCTGCAGCTCCCTAATTTCTCTAAAACTGAATGGACGTGGAGACTTAATGAATCCCTTCTTTTGGACTCGATATGTGCAGCAGACATTTCTCATCTATTACTGAGTTTCTCAATACACACCAGTCTGATACTACTCCTCTACCCATCCAATGGGAGGCTCTTAAGTGTGTGCTCAGGGGCATTTTGATCAAACATGGGGCTAGGCTTAAAAGAGAAAAAGCACACTCTCTCTCTCTTGCTCTTAGTAAAGTGGCCAGCTTAGAGATGGCCCATAAACGTGCACTTGCTCCGGCCACCCTGCGAGCCTTACAAGAGGCCCGCTTGGATGCCCGACGCCTTTTAGACAGATCATATCAGAAGATGGTACAAAAATGCCGCAGCACATTTTATGAGTTTGGTAACAAGAGTGGAAAGATGTTAGCTAGGGCCATTCGACAACAGATGGCGTCCTCACATATACCCCTTATTAAATCTCCGCAAGGGGCCCCGGTTTTTACTACTCCAAAAATTGCTGCCTCCTTCCACTCCTTTTACTCAGACCTATATGGGCTACCAACCCCGCCCGACCCGGTGGATGAGCCGTTATCATCTGCCTCACAACTCTCGGCGGAGCAATCTGCCTCCCTAGAAACTCCTTTTACAGTGGAGGAGCTTCAAACTGTACTTAAGTCCCTTCCAGGTGGCAAGAGTCCTGGGCCCGATGGTTACACAGCCAGATTCTACAAAGACTTTGCCGAAAAACTGTCACCCTTTCTCCTCCAGGTCTTTAACGCGGTGTCCGCTGGCCTCCCTTTCCGGCCCAGGCCCTTACCGCCCATATAGCGGTTATTCCGAAACCAGGCAAAGATCCTCAAGTATGTGCAAGCTACCGCCCCATCTCCTTACTGAATGTAGACCTTAAAATATTTGCTAAGCTCCTGGCGAACCGTCTGAACGCCTTCATGCCTTCTTTGGTCCATTCAGATCAGGTGGGGTTTGTGCCAGGAAGGGAGGCCAGGGATAATACCCTTAAAACGTTAGACATTATCCACCATGCTAAGAAACATTGTATCCCCCTCATGATCCTATCTCTAGATGCTGAAAAAGCATTTGATAGGATCTCCTGGTCCTCTTTAAGAGCGACTATGGCCCATCTTGGTCTAGGCCCATGGATCACTTCAAAAATACTTTCACTATATAACTCGCCGTCAGCTCGGGTTAAAGTGAATGGCTCTCTATCTGCACCCTTCTCAATTCACAACGGTACTCGCCAAGGCTGCCCACTTTCTCCCCTTTTATACGCTCTAGTAATGGAGCACCTCTTGGCGAATATACGGGATAATCCCGACATTAATGGAATACAAATTGGCGGACGGGAGTATAAGTGTGCAGCCTTTGCAGATGACCTATTATTATATATTACTAATCCAAGAATCTCTCTTCCCTGTCTTCAACGGGAACTCTCTAGATTTGGGGTATGGACCAACTTCAAAATTAACTTATCCAAATCACACGCCCTGAACGTTTCTCTTGCCCAGGACTTAGTACACTCACTCAAGACCTCCTTCCCTTTTTCTTGGCCTTCTGGAGGGATCATTTATCTTGGAATCAAACTGAACAGTGATCTGACTCGTTTGTTTCAGGATAACTTTCTCCCCCTGGTCACTCGCTTTGAGAAGGATCTCGAATCCTGGCGTCGTGGGGACTTCTCATGGTTCGGGAGAGTTAGTATATTGAAAATGAACATTCTGCCTAAGCTCCTCTATCTTCTGCAGACCATCCCAGTCAGAATACCGTGCCCGTTCTGGAATAGGGTCCGTAAATGCTTTCTGAAGTTCGTCTGGTCCCCAGGCAGACCTAGGATAAAATGGAATGTCCTTGTTCGTGCAAAGGACGAAGGTGGTATTGGCCTCCCAGATTGTAAGCTATACTATCAAGCTGCGGCCTATGCCCGACTTCTTGATGCCTGTCGGGGTTACTCCCAAAAACAATGGATTGTTTTAGCCAGGAGTCTTTCCCCTACTGCTTTGCAGGTTATCCCTTGGTTGCAAAGTGTGCCGACTTCAGTCCGTTCCGCACTCACCTTCACTTTTTCTCATACTTTTGCAGCTCGAGTCCTCCCTGATAGATGTCAAAGGGCCTTTGACCCCGATAACAGATCACCCCCAGTTTCCCCCTGGTGCCTCTGCTGGATCATTCCTGACCGGGTCGAGGCTCTCTCCACTTCGTTTTTGTCAGGTTCTCTCTGGGTCCTCATTGAAACCTCTACCCGCCTTGCTGGGAACCACTCCCCAATCTCCAAAGACCCAGTTTGAATATAACCAACTTCAGCACTTTTTTATCGCCATTCGTACATCCCACACACTTGACAGAAACCTCACAGCCTTTGAAAAAGCCTGCCTTGCCCCGTCAGCGATCCTTAGAGACATCTCTTTCCTATACAAATTGCTCTTGGAGCAGGAATCGTCTCTACCCCTCTCATTCTGCTCAAAGTGGGAGAGGGATTTAAAAATTTCCGTATCCCCCACTCAATGGCGTAGATGTTTTGTGTTTACACACAAATCAATTCTGGCCACGAAAGCACAGGAAACCTGCTACAAGTTACTCTCTAGGTGGTACAGGGTACCAGGTGGTTCCCTTCGGTCTCGGATAGGCGTTGGCGCTGTGGGTCTGCAGAGGGCACATTGTTACATGTCTGGTGGCACTGTCCTAGCTTGCGTCCATTCTGGGACTCTGTCCACTCAGCTATTCAAAAAATCACTGGCTTCCCAATACCTAACTCTCCGGAGGCATTCTTTCTGTTTATGTTTGATCTCAATGTACCTGCTTATAAGAAATCACTCTTGAAACATCTCATACAGGCAGCTAAGACCGTGATCCCGCGGCACTGGAAATCACCTATGCCACCGACTTTAGAGGAGTGGTTTGAGGAAGTTATGTCCTGTCAGAGAATGGAGGAATTGATTGCCCATACCTCTCAGAAATATGCGCTTTTCCTCAAGGCCTGGGAACCATGGGAGGCCTTCAGGAGCTCTGGCTCATATGGAAGTTCTTAAATGGCGTTCAGTATGTACCTTTTGACACTTAGGTTTATATAAACTTGTAGGTACATCAAAAAATTTCTTTTTTTTTTTTTTTTTTCTTCTCCCCTCTTCCTCTTCTCCCCTCTTTACCCTTATTATTCTTCCCTACTACTAAATGTCTTCTACACCTTCCAATCGCACGATACATAAATATGTTGCTATTTGATGGGTCTTCCCAGTTAGACTCGTCGCATAATTGATTGTTTATGATGTCATTTTCTTTATTGAAATATTTTGCACTTTGTTTCACTTTGTAACAAGCATTTACATAAACTGTATAAAAATCCAATAAACATTTAAATTTGAAAAAAAAAAAATGAGAGGATCGGGTTAAAAATAATAAATAATCAATATACACCCTCCCCAATTTCTGGTTGTTGCCTTTCCTATGTTGCTCTGGTCCCCGCTCTTCTCCACTTCCTGGTTCTGGACCCAAAACACAGAAACTGTATTAGGGCTCATGCACATGGCAATTGCCCGGCCATGGCCGTATTGCTGTCTGCATACGTTGGGTCCGCAATACATGGGCACCAGACGTGTGAACCCCTCATCACGGATCACAGACCCATTCACTTGAATGGGCCCGCAATAACGGAGGCATGGATCGGAACCCCACGGAAGCACTGTGCTTCCGTGGTGCTTCTCTCCGTTCCTCCGCACCGCAAAAAAAGTAGTGCATGCACTACTTTTTTGCGGTGCAGACGGTCGGATGCGGATCACGGACCCCATTCAAGTGAATGGGTCCGAAATCTGCATGCGGTGGCCAAACAGTTGGTGCCCCTGCATCGCAGGCCGCAAATTGCTGTCCACAGCACGGGCACAGTTGGCACATGTTCGTGTGCATGAGCCCTTAGGATGCTGCTCAGTCATTGGCTACAGCATTGACTCACCTCAGCCAGTGATTGGCTCAGCAGGCAGTGCCAGTCATTTCCTGTGTGTAACCAGGAAGTGGAGAAGATTGCAGACCAGAGCAGTGGAGGCAGCAAAAGAAAGGGTATTGATATGATATGAAATTATTCCCTTGAAAAAATTAATGAATGGACACTTTGTATTATGTGATATTTCATAGTTTTTATGTAATATGCATTTGCTGTTGGAGCCTGATAAAGGTCTGTGAAGACATGTTAGCTCATGTGTTTCAAAGCAGAAAAAGGAGAAAGGAATATAGATCAAATAAGCAATCTGAAGATAGATAAGTATTTAAAATCATAGAATGTGATTTCTGGATTTTTTTTGATTCTGTCTCTCACAGTTGAAGTTTACCTACAATAAAAATTACAGACCTCTCCATTAGAGTTGATCGAACATGCTCGTAACGAGCACTGTACTGCTCGGATCCCCTGCGCTCCGCTGCGCAGCCATCCGGGTCCGTCCTCACCTGCCTGTAAGTCAATGGGCACGGATCCGTTTGGTATCACACACTAGTGTGTGACACCAAACGGATCCGTCCTCCTCAGCCAACTGTAAGTCAGTCAAGGTAAGTCAGGTGAGGACGGACCAGGATGCCTGCGGGCATGCGAGCGCAGGGAATCCGAGCACTACAGTGCTCGTTATGAGCACGTTCGATCAACTCTACTCTCCATTGTTTGCAGATGAGAAAACTTGGAAAATCACCAGTATATCAAATACCGTACTTATTTTCCCCACTGTATCACCTATGTTCACAGTGTCCAAATACCACCGTACAATGTCTATGTAAATGCCCCTTACAGTGGCCAAATAACAAAGCTGCTAAAAAACACCCTACATGAGTGCTACATGTCCACTCATTGCCTTTTACTCATTGGCCCACATTTACTAATGTGAGTGCACTTAGACATGGTTGTAAATTGTGGAAACATTTGGCACAATCTTGATCTTTACTATGGAACACCTCTTTTTCCCAACGTATGCCAGAGCAGAAGAAGAAACCATCAGCACTTATGGTTCATTGAAATTGAAATGCACACTTGAGCATAAAAAATCCTCGAGGGTTAGCAATCATATATTTCTTTTTGCATTGTTTTTTGTTTATTCTTGTAGTTGTATTTTTTTTGCTATGTTCATGATTTGTGTGTATACAGAGAGCAATGGCACATGCCCTGCAAACACCAATCCAACCACCCGGCGCTGTGATGATATGTGCTCCTCTGACGGCGAGTGCGCTCCTGGACCTAAGTGTTGCCTCAAGGGCTGTGGAAAGATCTGTCTGCCCTCTGTTGGTAGGTTATTAAATTTATACTAAATATTTTATTTTCCTTTCATACTTCTTATATCCTTCCTTTCTATTCCTTTGTCATTGCTCACTAAGCAGTGGCTATTATATATGGTCTAATGTACCCACAACTATAAATGACTAGCAGAAGGACCCGCCTTCGTCTGGGTATATTTCATCTATTTCATGTTTGCATGTTTCTGTGTGTCGTTGCAGACAGAAAGTCAATGCAGCTGACAGAAGTTGATTTTTACCTTCATTTTTTCAATCCCCATTGGCTGTGGAGTGGGAGGGGGCGTGACCTGACCAGGTCGGAGGCTTGGTTTAGCAGGACCTTGCAGGAAGGGGGGGGGGATGCTTTTAAGTCCTTCTTTCCAGCGTGGCCTGAATTACAGGTCAATGCCATGGTAATTTATGAGGACACGGTGGTTAGCAGTGGAAGAAAACATCCCTTCGCACGGGTATATTTAATATATTTCATTTAATGTTTGTGTGTGTCATTGCAGAGAGAAAGTCATCCTCCCTCCCACCCCTGCAGCTGACAGAAGTTGATTTTTTACTTTCAATTTTTCAATCCTCGTTGGCTGCGGAGTGGTAGGGGGCGTGGCCTGACCGAGTCGGGGGCGTGACTTAGCGAGACCTGGGGCACGGGTTTGGATAGATCATCAGCATCTGATCGGCGGCGGTCCGACACCCGGGACCCCCGCCGATCAGCTGTTTGAGAAGGCAGCGGCGCTGCAGGAGCGCCGCGGCCTTCTCTGTGTTTACCGCAGGCCCAGTGACGTCACGACTAGTTTCACTGGCCTGGGCGGGGCTAAGCTCTGTTCACTTGAATGGAGCTTAGCCCCGCCCAGGCCAGTGATACTAGTTGTGACGTCACTGAGCCTGCGGTAAACACAGAGAAGGCCGCAGCGCTCCTGCAGCGCCGCTGCCTTCTCAAACAGCTGATCGGCGGGGGGTCCCGGGTGTCGGACCGCCGCCGATCAGATGCTGATGATCTATCCACAGGATAGATCATCAGTTTTAAAGAACTACAGAACCCCTTTAATCCTCATAGATTCCAATGCTAATGCATTGAGGTCTATGAGAGAAGCAATCTGATTGGGAACTGTAAAAAAAGTGTAAAAATTAAAATAAATGTTTTTACAAATATAAAAATGTTTTAAAAAGCATAAAAATTCAAATCACCCTCCTTTACCCAAAATAAAAATACATAAGCAATAAAATGAGTGCTACATGTCCACTCATTGCCTTTTACTCATTGGCCCACATTTACTAATGTGAGTGCACTTAGACATGGTTGTAAATTGTGGAAACATTTGGCACAATCTTGATCTTTACTATGGAACACCTCTTTTTCCCAACGTATGCCAGAGCAGAAGAAGAAACCATCAGCACTTATGGTTCATTGAAATTGAAATGCACACTTGAGCATAAAAAATCCTCGAGGGTTAGCAATCATATATTTCTTTTTGCATTGTTTTTTGTTTATTCTTGTAGTTGTATTTTTTTTGCTATGTTCATGATTTGTGTGTATACAGAGAGCAATGACACATGCCCTGCAAACACCAATCCAACCACCCGGCGCTGTGATGATATGTGCTCCTCTGACGGCGAGTGCGCTCCTGGAGCTAAGTGTTGCCTCAAGGGCTGTGGAAAGATCTGTCTGCCCTCTGTTGGTAGGTTATTAAATTTATACTAAATATTTTATTTTCCTTTCATACTTCTTATATCCTTCCTTTCTATTCCTTTGTCATTGCTCACTAAGCAGTGGCTATTATATATGGTCTAATGTACCCACAACTATAAATGACTAGCAGAAGGACCCGCCTTCGTCTGGGTATATTTCATCTATTTCATGTTTGCATGTTTCTGTGTGTCGTTGCAGACAGAAAGTCAATGCAGCTGACAGAAGTTGATTTTTACCTTCATTTTTTCAATCCCCATTGGCTGTGGAGTGGGAGGGGGCGTGACCTGACCAGGTCGGAGGCTTGGTTTAGCAGGACCTTGCAGGAAGGGGGGGGGGATGCTTTTAAGTCCTTCTTTCCAGCGTGGCCTGAATTACAGGTCAATGCCATGGTAATTTATGAGGACACGGTGGTTAGCAGTGGAAGAAAACATCCCTTCGCACGGGTATATTTAATATATTTCATTTAATGTTTGTGTGTGTCATTGCAGAGAGAAAGTCATCCTCCCTCCCACCCCTGCAGCTGACAGAAGTTGATTTTTTACTTTCAATTTTTCAATCCTCGTTGGCTGCGGAGTGGTAGGGGGCGTGGCCTGACCGAGTCGGGGGCGTGACTTAGCGAGACCTGGGGCACGGGTTTGGATAGATCATCAGCATCTGATCGGCGGCGGTCCGACACCCGGGACCCCCGCCGATCAGCTGTTTGAGAAGGCAGCGGCGCTGCAGGAGCGCCGCGGCCTTCTCTGTGTTTACCGCAGGCCCAGTGACGTCACGACTAGTTTCACTGGCCTGGGCGGGGCTAAGCTCTGTTCACTTGAATGGAGCTTAGCCCCGCCCAGGCCAGTGATACTAGTTGTGACGTCACTGAGCCTGCGGTAAACACAGAGAAGGCCGCAGCGCTCCTGCAGCGCCGCTGCCTTCTCAAACAGCTGATCGGCGGGGGTCCCGGGTGTCGGACCGCCGCCGATCAGATGCTGATGATCTATCCACAGGATAGATCATCAGTTTTAAAGAACTACAGAACCCCTTTAATCCTCATAGATTCCAATGCTAATGCATTGAGGTCTATGAGAGAAGCAATCTGATTGGGAACTGTAAAAAAAGTGTAAAAATTAAAATAAATGTTTTTACAAATATAAAAATGTTTTAAAAAGCATAAAAATTCAAATCACCCTCCTTTACCCAAAATAAAAATACATAAGCAATAAAATGAGTGCTACATGTCCACTCATTGCCTTTTACTCATTGGCCCACATTTACTAATGTGAGTGCACTTAGACATGGTTGTAAATTGTGGAAACATTTGGCACAATCTTGATCTTTACTATGGAACACCTCTTTTTCCCAACGTATGCCAGAGCAGAAGAAGAAACCATCAGCACTTATGGTTCATTGAAATTGAAATGCACACTTGAGCATAAAAAATCCTCGAGGGTTAGCAATCATATATTTCTTTTTGCATTGTTTTTTGTTTATTCTTGTAGTTGTATTTTTTTTGCTATGTTCATGATTTGTGTGTATACAGAGAGCAATGACACATGCCCTGCAAACACCAATCCAACCACCCGGCGCTGTGATGATATGTGCTCCTCTGACGGCGAGTGCGCTCCTGGAGCTAAGTGTTGCCTCAAGGGCTGTGGAAAGATCTGTCTGCCCTCTGTTGGTAGGTTATTAAATTTATACTAAATATTTTATTTTCCTTTCATACTTCTTATATCCTTCCTTTCTATTCCTTTGTCATTGCTCACTAAGCAGTGGCTATTATATATGGTCTAATGTACCCACAACTATAAATGACTAGCAGAAGGACCCGCCTTCGTCTGGGTATATTTCATCTATTTCATGTTTGCATGTTTCTGTGTGTCGTTGCAGACAGAAAGTCAATGCAGCTGACAGAAGTTGATTTTTACCTTCATTTTTTCAATCCCCATTGGCTGTGGAGTGGGAGGGGGCGTGACCTGACCAGGTCGGAGGCTTGGTTTAGCAGGACCTTGCAGGAAGGGGGGGGGGGGATGCTTTTAAGTCCTTCTTTCCAGCGTGGCCTGAATTACAGGTCAATGCCATGGTAATTTATGAGGACACGGTGGTTAGCAGTGGAAGAAAACATCCCTTCGCACGGGTATATTTAATATATTTCATTTAATGTTTGTGTGTGTCATTGCAGAGAGAAAGTCATCCTCCCTCCCATCCCTGCAGCTGACAGAAGTTGATTTTTTACCTTCAATTTTTCAATCCTCGTTGGCTGCGGAGTGGTAGGGGGCGTGGCCTGACCGAGTCGGGGGCGTGACTTAGTGAGACCTGGGGCACGGGTTTGGATAGATCATCAGCATCTGATCGGCGGCGGTCCGACACCCGGGACCCCCGCCGATCAGCTGTTTGAGAAGGCAGCGTCACTGAGCCTGCGGTAAACACAGAGAAGGCCGCAGCGCTCCTGCAGTGCCGCTGCCTTCTCAAACAGCTGATCGGCGGGGGTCCCGGGTGTCGGACCGCCGTCGATCAGATGCTGATGATCTATCCACAGGATAGATCATCAGTTTTAAAGAACTACAGAACCCCTTTAATCCTCATAGATTCCAATGCTAATGCATTGAGGTCTATGAGAGAAGCAATCTGATTGGGAACTGTAAAAAAAGTGTAAAAATTAAAATAAATGTTTTTACAAATATAAAAATGTTTTAAAAAGCATAAAAATTCAAATAACCCTCCTTTACCCAAAATAAAAATACATAAGCAATAAAAGAATATCATTGGCATCTTTGCATGCGAAAACACAGTATAAAAATATTAATCACAAACAGGAAAACAAAGTCAAAATGGCCGATTAGCCTTCACCTCCTACAAATAACTGAATAAAAAGTGATCAAAACACCATGCACACCCCAAAATGGTACCAGTAAAAAATACAGATCGCCCTGCAAAAAATGAGCCCACACACTTCCTTACACATATGTAACTACAACAAAGTTATAGGGGCCAGAAAATTACAATGAAGAGAAAAAAATAAATTTTTCAAGGTTTTTATTTTTTTCTGTATTAAGTTCTCACTTCAGTTATTTGGTCAGTTATTTCAATCAGTTATTGTGAGCCAAAACCAGGTCCGGGTCAAAAACACAGAATAGTTGTAAATTAAATCATTATACCTGATTACTGAGTAGGCTTTACTACTGGTTTTGGCTCACAATAACTGACCAAATAACTGTAGTGGTATTACCATAATCCCAATGACCTGGAGAACGAAAGTAACAGGTCAGTTTTACTACATAGGGAATGGTGCAAAAACAAAACCGATAAAACTATGGCGGAATTGCGTTTTTTTTTTCCAATTCCACCCCATTTGGAATTTTTTTCCAGCTCCACTCTACATTGTATGCAATGATAAATGGTGCCATAGAAAGTACAACTTGTCCTGCAAAAAACAAGCTGTCATACGGCTATGTGAATGGAAGAATAAAAAAGTTATGGCTCTGGGAAGGCGGGAAGAGCAAAATGAAAACGCAAAGGCAAAAAACAGAGTAGAAGGGGTTAAAGACCATACACATAAAGGTCAAATCTAGGCTAAAAGCAATACACACAATACAAAAAAGACACAAGGGGACACCAAAAGGCAAAAGGATGGCAATATTCAAATGACACAGTAAAGAAAAACACATATGGAGTCAGTGTCGGACTGGGAACCCTAGGGCCCACCAGTGGAAGTGACTTTGGGGGCCCACCCTACAGTTGCATACAAATATTGCTAGTTCATTGGTTAGGCCTTTATGACACAGCAATTTTACACAGAATTCCAGGACACATAACTTTTTAAAAAGTAAAACCACTATCATTACATGGCTTTTTTATTGCATGAACAGTGCAGCATAAATCACATTATTAAAAAGATTGTTATAGATTATTTTATATTTTACTAATTTTGGACTGTAAAAGCATGTTTTGCGGAGAAAGAGTAATTGTAATGTCTTTGTATTCCAAGAGCCATAACCTTATTTTTCTAGCTGTGTAGCTGAATGATGGCCTGTTTTTTTCTTTGCAAGATGAGTTACAGTTTTTGTTACCACCATTTTGAGGTACATATAAGTTATTGTCTTTGAAAGGAGTTTGTTTTAGTAAAGTTAATGCCGTTCAACATATCCATATGATATATACACTAAATTATCTATTATTATCTATTATCCTAAGCTGCTACTTAGATATGCTAACTGAACTAAGCTCAGCAATAAGATATGCTCAGATATAGTAACAGACATAAGCTTTAAACATGGATATGTAGATCCAAGCTCAGTACTAACATACAATGACTGAACCAAGCTGAGCACTAAGAAATTGTAATAGAACCATGCTCAGAACTATCGTACACTAACAGATGGCATCATAACCAAGCTCGGTAACAAAACCAAGCTCTGTGCATAGATACGATAACAGAACCAAGTTCTGTGCATAGATACCATAACAGAACCAAGCTCTGTGCATAGATACAGTAACAGAACCAAGCTCTGTGCATAGATACAATAACAGAACCAAGCATTGTGCATAGATACGATAACAGAACCAACCTCTGTGCATAGATACGATAACAGAACCAAGTTCTGTGCATAGATACGATAACAGAACCAAGTTCTGTGCATAGATACGGTACCAGAACCAAGCTCTGTGCATAGATACGGTAATAGAACCAAGCTCTGTGCATAGAGACAGAAATAGAACCAAGCTCTGTGCATAGAGACAGTAACAGAACCAAGCTCTGTGCATAGAGACGGTAATAGAACCAAGCTCTGTGCATAGAGACGGTAATAGAACCAAGCTCTGTGCATAGAGACAGAAATAGAACCAAGCTCTGTGCATAGAGACAGAAATAGAACCAAGCTCTGTGCATAGAGACGGTAACAGAACCAAGCTCTGTGCATAGAGACGGTAACAGAACCAAGCTCTGTGCATAGAGACGTAATAGAACCAAGCTCTGTGCATAGAGACAGAAATAGAACCAAGCTCTGTGCATAGAGACAGTAATAGAACCAAGCTCTGTGCATAGAGACGGTAACAGAACTAAGCTCTATGCACAGATACAGTAACAGAACCAAGCTCTGTGCATAGATACGATAACAGAACCAAGCTCTGTGTATAGACACTGTAACAGAACCAAGCTCTGTGCATAGAGACGGTAATAGAACCAAGCTCTGTGCATAGAGACAGAAATAGAACCAAGCTCTGTGCATAGAGACAGTAACAGAACCAAGCTCTGTGCATAGAGACGGTAATAGAACCAAGCTCTGTGCATAGAGACGGTAATAGAACCAAGCTCTGTGCATAGAGACAGAAATAGAACCAAGCTCTGTGCATAGAGACAGAAATAGAACCAAGCTCTGTGCATAGAGACGGTAACATAACCAAGCTCTGTGCATAGAGACGGTAATAGAACCAAGCTCTGTGCATAGAGACAGAAATAGAACCAAGCTCTGTGCATAGAGACAGTAATAGAACCAAGCTCTGTGCATAGAGAAGTAAAACCAGCCTGTGCATAGAACGTAACAGAACCAAACTCTGTAGATAGATACCATAACAGAACCAAGCTCTGTGCATAGAGACTGTAACAGAACCAAGCTCTGTGCATAGAGACGGTAATAGAACCAAGCTCTGTGCATAGAGACAGAAATAGAACCAAGCTCTGTGCATAGAGACAGTAACAGAACCAAGCTCTGTGCATAGAGACGGTAATAGAACCAAGCTCTGTGCATAGAGACGGTAATAGAACCAAGCTCTGTGCATAGAGACAGAAATAGAACCAAGCTCTGTGCATAGAGACAGAAATAGAACCAAGCTCTGTGCATAGAGACGGTAACAGAACCAAGCTCTGTGCATAGAGACGGTAATAGAACCAAGCTCTGTGCATAGAGACAGAAATAGAACCAAGCTCTGTGCATAGAGACAGTAATAGAACCAAGCTCTGTGCATAGAGACAGTAATAGAACCAAGCTCTGTGCATAGATACGGTAACAGAACCAAACTCTGTAGATAGATACCATAACAGAACCAAGCTCTGTGCATAGAGACTGTAACAGAACCAAGCTCTGTGCATAGAGACGGTAATAGAACCAAGCTCTGTGCATAGAGACAGAAATAGAACCAAGCTCTGTGTATAGAGACAGTAACAGAACCAAGCTCTGTGCATAGAGACGGTAATAGAACCAAGCTCTGTGCATAGAGACGGTAATAGAACCAAGCTCTGTGCATAGAGACAGAAATAGAACCAAGCTCTGTGCATAGAGACAGAAATAGAACCAAGCTCTGTGCATAGAGACGGTAACAGAACCAAGCTCTGTGCATAGAGACGGTAATAGAACCAAGCTCTGTGCATAGAGACTGTAATAGAACCAAGCTCTGTGCATAGATACGGTAACAGAACCAAACTCTGTGGATAGATACCATAACAGAACCAAGTTCTGTGCATAGAGACTGTAACAGAACCAAGCTCTGTGCATAGAGACGGTAACAGAACCAAGCTCTATGCACAGATACGGTAACAGAACCAAGCTCTGTGCATAGATACCATAACAGAACCAAGCTCTGTGCATAGAGACGGTAATAGAACCAAGCTCTGTGCATAGAGACGGTAATAGAACCAAGCTCTGTGCATAGAGACAGAAATAGAACCAAGCTCTGTGCATAGAGACGGTAATAGAACCAAGCTCTGTGCATAGAGACGGTAATAGAACAAAGCTCATTTAGATAAAGCAACAGTAGAAGTCTTAAATATGTACACAATTACACCAACCAAACATATAAAATAGTGATACTGCTGTGATTACATGTGTTTTACTACATTGCATGCAACTGGCACAGAAATTTCTCATTTTGATGGGAAATTTTCAGCTGTTCCATGCAACTCATATGCAGTTTTGTTTGTTATGAAATCACTAAGTTGCACGCAGCTTCTGTCTATCCCCAAAATACAATCCATTTTACTTCACATTTGGGAGATTGCTTTCCCTTACATGTTTTTAGATCAAAAGGTGGACTGGAGTGTGTTTTTAAGAAAAAGAGAAACCATTCCTAAGAACATATGAGTGAACATTTCCTTTCCCCTTTGAGTCACACTTAGATGCTTCTTTTGATTTAAAGTGATGTAGGGAAGAAGGGATCTCTCAGGGTCCTGATAGTGAATTATAGAGCTAAGTAAAAGTCCCAGGATCTCCTTCATCCAGGCATGTAGACCATTGATACATAGCCTCATGCATATGACAGTATTCATATTTTGTCCCGCAAACTACAGAACTGCAAAATATCTTCACTGTGTGCTCCACATTTTTCTCACTCCCACAAGAAATAACTATTCTTGTCCGCAATACGTAACAGAATAGGACATCTTCTATATTTGTTGAATGGACACAGGGATGCAGACAGCACGTAGATAACATCTGTGTAAATGAAAGGGTCTGTGTGCTATCTGCATCAAATGTGGCTAGCACATGAATGAAAAATATGCTTGTGTGCATGAGGCCTGAGATACATGTTTTCACAGACACACATAAGCAACTTTCACGCTCTCTTTTTACACACAAGCATACGTTTTTATGCAATAATTTGTATTTTTCCCCAGGCTGCAATAGTGACGTATTATTGTTGGTTACAGCCGTCAAATGACACACACCACTGAGACCAGTGACTCGCTGCAGCGGTATATGGGACGTCACCACTGCAACCACAACAATATATCAGTGTTGTAGCCTGGGGAAGAATAGGAAGTGGTAGTGCTGGATTGGAGAGGAGTGGGAAGGTGAGTTTATTTTATTATTTTATTCATCTTCCTGCCATTGCCCCAAAAAGAAATATAACTTTCAAAACCAGTGTAGTACACTACTATTTTATTGTAGTGCATTTATGTTTCTACACATATACACATTATATACAACATGCACAGGCAGGCTTTACCCACATAGACACACATTAAGGCTTGGTCTACACAGCAAGATTGGCCCTGTGACACATTGCACAGCAATGCAGTACTACAGCTAAGTGAATGGGGTGACTGAGGAGTCACAACCCCATTCACTTTCATTAGTTACAATGTGTCTTTGTGTTGCTGCAATTTTTGGCTGCGCAGTGTGTGCTGTGAGCCAAAGTTGGTGTGTAGCGCAAGCCCTAACACACTTCACAGGCAGGCACACTTTTACACCAGAGGGCATGATTTTACTTTTACAAATAACCCTTTAATACTGCACTACATCCTGCACAGTATAGATTTCCCTTACCTACTTCATATGATGGCCCTCTGTGGCATGTGTATTGTGGCTGTAGCATCCTATTGTGACCTCCTCTCATAGCAGCAGAGCTCCACAGTGGTGTCAGCAGTCCTTCTATACTGAATATGAAGGCTGATAATAGCGGAGGACAGCCTGTGAGTACTTTTAATTAACAGGGGTTTGTCCAGCCAACACTTCCTGTAAGTAAGCTTACAACCACATGTTCTGATTTTCACAAAAATCGCGGCAAAATGCGCAGTTTTTTGCCGCGATTTTTGTGAAAATCAGAACATGTGTATATAAGCTTATTAGCTTACTGACAGGGAGTGCTGACTGGAGGAACCCCTGTAAGGGCTCGTTCACATCACCATTAGGGATTCCGTTCTAACTTTCCGTTATAACATCGTTATAACGGAAAATAACGGAATCCCTAGGACGGAAATCAAAACGGACACCTTTAAGAGGCATTCCGTTTTGATCCGTCATAATAATCCTATCAACAGAACTTTTCCGTCCAGCATAACGGCAACCTGACGGATCCGTTAGGCTTTCCCATAGGCTTCTATTATGACGGATCAAAAGTTAGAACGGAATCCCTAACGGTGATGTGAACGAGCCCTAAGCTAAAAGTACGCACAGGCTGTCCTTCACTATTATCAGCCTTCCTATTCAGCAAGGAAGCACTGCCTGTCCTACAGCTTGGGGCAGCATGGCGGGCCCCCCAGACATCTTTGTAGATTGCAGCAGGGGATCGTGGATATGTTCAGGGGGCGGGGCCCATGAAGACAAGAGGCGGGCCCATCCACACAGCTCGTTGACCACCACCTGCCTGCTGCTCAAGGAAAGAGTTTTAGTGACAGTAAGCTTTCAAACATGAAGGCTAGTTTCACACGAACTTTGTGTTTTGCGGTCCGCAAATTGCGGATCTGCAAAAAAAACGGATGGCGTCCGTATGGCATCGGTTTTTTTTTGCGGATCCATTGTAACAATGCCTAGCCTTGTCCGCAAAACAGACAAGAATAGGACATGTTCTATTTTTTTTGTGGGCTACGGAACGGGCATATGGATGCAGACAGCACACAGTATGATCTCAGTATTTTTTGCGGACCCATAGAAATTAATGGGTCCGCATTTAAAAATGCGAATCGGAGCCCGCAAAAAATGCTGTCGTGTGAAAGAGGCCGAAGGCTCACTTATGGTGCAGGGGCCCACCGAGGAATCCCCCGCCTCCCCGGTGGGCCAGTCCAAGCCTGTATGGAGTAGACAAGTGTACAACTATGAGAAATGTTTGTCCATAAAGGCAATCAAAAAACCTACCACCCCATAAAACATTTAAAGGCAATAACCAGGCTGAAATTTCAGATAAAGATACAAATGAATAGCTGGATGCCACCATAACCAACACATTTGAGGGCTCAAAAAAATAAGGATAACATTGATTTAATCATTTAAAAACTAAAAAACCCAAAGCATAATTTAAAAAAAAACTCTTTTCCCATTTATCATTTAAAAAAATTGTAATTGCTCTGTCCAAAAATGTTCCGATTACTACAATCTCATCTTATTCATCCTGCAGGCTCAATGCCGTAAAAACTAAAATCCCCATGCTGGAATTGCATTTTTTTTTTTTTTTGCCAATTCACCTCTATGTACCCCAAAATGATACAAATAAAAACTAAAGCTCGCCCTGCAAAAACAACAAGTCCTCACACAGCTCAAGGGACAGAGAAATTTTAAAAAGTTATGCTTATCAGAATATAGCGACACAAAGCATTTTAAAAAAAAAGTAAAATATCATATTATTTTTATTGCATTGTGCAAAACGTAAAAATTAAGCCCAAAAAGCAAAGGCAAATTATTTTTTCCATTTTACCCCACAATTAATTTTACAGTTTCTGAGCATCATATGAACAATCATATTGTACCATTGTAAAACATAACACGTTCCGCAAAAAACAAGCACTTATATGACTATGGCAAAGGGAAAAAGTTATAGCTCTTTGAAGCCAGGGAAAGAAAAATGAAAGTATTGGCCCCAAAATTTGTTTGGTCCATTAACAGAATGTGTCATCAGAAAATGACCTGATGTTTAAGTCCCATTTTAATGTTAAACAGATTTTTTAGAAGTTTTGGTGTTTTTTTTTAGTTAAAAAAAATCTATAAAATCCTGCAATTTTCACACTGGCCACTAAGCCTTAATATGTCAGGATTTCCTGTTCTGTATGGATAACTTTTCAGTAGTTATTATCATTATCACCACAGGCAGGATTACAATAACAAGTAACACCTCTATATAGATAACACAGGATTCACTGTTCATACTAGGTGATATAAGAGCTTATCTACTCCCTCTTGACCTCTGCACAGATCACAGAGCATGCCTAGAAAACTCTCCCATATAAGTCAATAGGATCCCCTCTTGTTCATTGTGTCAATGGTCCCTGTAGCTGCTTTCAAACAACAGCAAATCTTAACATATTTTAGGCCTAGTGGCCAGTGAGAAAACTGCAGGATTATATACCATTTTTTAAATACAGTGGCATGGAAAAAATAAAAATAACCTTATCAAACAGACAAAAAAGTATGTTTAATACAAAAATGTGATAGGTCACTTTCTTATGACACATTTCCTATTAGTAGGATCAATCCTATTAAACTAGACGTACTGTCTGGTCGGGTTGATCCTTACAGATTAAATTGATGTGATTTTGGGGCTTTCCAGAGAAAATAGACATTTATTCTTTTATGCAAGTGAGGGCTGCAGTGCACCGGGTGGTGGGACCTAGCCTCTATGTGCACCTCAGCTACTCCTCTTCTGAGTACTGGTCATTCCCCTCAGTGTACTGAAGCAATGAAAAATAAATGTCTTTTTTTCTGGGGAATACTAAAACTGATTTTCACAAAACAGGCACAATTTTAAACAGCAGGATCAACCCTTCCACCGCTGCATTCTCAGGTCCCTATTGCCCATTTATGGCATTCTTGTGTATGCTAGTTTCCTGTTTACATCAAAATTTACCTTTTTTTGGTTCCGTTTGCCAGGCAGTGCAGAGTTGTCATAGTCGCATTACTTAAAATGGGATTAATAAAATAATAAAATGACAATGGACAATGAATAGTTATATGTTCAGTTGTGTGTATGCTGTATGTGAACTATGCTTAATATTCCATGGTGAAAATTAGTTTTCACATTTTTTTCTTCTCTAGGTTAAGGTCTGGGCAAAGGAACAAAGTTGCGCAATTCTGATTATACCAAAACATTTAAGTAATTCTTCTTCTTTATGCACTTGTGCTAGTGACATAGCGTATCATTATATAAAGGTTATCTGTCTGTAGAAAACCCATATTCAAATATCTAATGAGGTAGATAGGCCACCACTTAAATGCAGACCATCCCTTTAAGCTGACCATTGACAATAGCGAGGCATAAGCTGTCAGATGTTTGGTCATGTACAACAGATATTTCCCTGGGCAGAAACATAGCTACAGGGGGTACTGAGGCAGCAGTTCTACCTGGAACGTCATGCTTCAGGGAACCTATAGGCTCTCAAACTATGGCATGGTCTCTGGTGGAAGCAGATGTCCAACTATGAAGTCCAACTATTAGACCAAACAATCTTAAACAACAGATTTTCAACAGGATTAGGGCTCATGCACACGAATGGGTGCAGTCAGTGCCCGTGCTGTGGACCGCAATTTGCGGTCCCCAATGCACGGGCACTGACAGTGGGGCCGCCTCATTCGGATCGTGGACCCATTCACTTGAATGATGCTCCGTAGTGCTTCCGTGGTGGTCCGATCCATGCCTCCATTTCGCATCTCCAGGATTGCGGACCCATTCAAGTTAATGGGTCCGCGATCCGTGATGCGAGGTGCACACATCCGGTGCCCGCATATTGCGGACCCGGCGTATGAGGGCCGCAATATGGCCACGGGCCGGCAACGGGCGTGTGCATGAGGCCCTATTCTGAGAAGCTCACACTATGATGAAGACAAAAGATGCAATAAAGAAACATATGAAATAACATAAATATGCCATTTTCTGTTATTCAGTAAAAAAAGCTGGTATTGCAACAAGAGCAAAACTTCAGCAAGACAAATGTTATAATAATTAAAGAAAAAGGGGGGATGGGGTCAAGAAAATAAAAAAGTTGAGATGCGTTGCCAGTTGTAATATTAACTACAGAGATCGGAAACCACAGCCAGCAAACTCAAAACAGCTACCTGTCCTCATACACCACTCCTGTTAGCAGAGACTACGGCTACCCCTAGGTATTCACCAGAGCCCACCACAAGACAAGATGGACTTGGCTGCCAGGGAGCCAGGCTGTGTCTGCAGAGTAAGGTGGCAGAAAAAAGGTTGCAGACTTAACCGGATGATCAAAGAAAGCAGAAAGGATAATAAAACACACTAGAGTCAAAATCGGGGGATATATACAGCTAAATCAACAGATAAAAGGTTAATCAGTCCAAACCTGGAGAATACATACATAGCCAAATCAGCAGAAAACAGGTTAATCAGTGAAACTAGCCAAGGTCAGTACACAGAGGGTAAATGGACAGGTATACAGTTCAGACACAAAGCACAGAAACACAAAAAAAAAGCCAGGACACGATACACAATCACATACACTGACCTAGTGACCTACGTGTAGTTCCTGTTTTAAATCTCCTGCCCATACTTCTGATTCTGAATGGCTTGGTGTAACGTAACGTTAATTCAAAAGATTTGAGAATGAATGAGCTTACACAGCCTGAGTGAATAAATATATTTACTAAGTGTGAAAAAGTAAATAAACATCACAAGCCTAAATATGGGGCAGGGAACCAGTCGTTTATGCTATAACACATGGCTGTCTACCAAGTTTTAACACATGACCGACACCTCAGGGTGTACAAGAGATAGGGCAAATCAATACATACATCCTACCTAGAATGAAGTGCCTGGTCGAATCCCAATTAATTGCTAGTGCAGACCACAGTTATTCTCTTATTTGAGCCCCTCCTCCAGTGTGCATCACGCATGTCTCTGAGAATAGAAAGTAATCAGCACAGTGGGAGATGGGTACAATCTCGAACCCACTACATTAGAAGGGAAACTTGTAAACTATTACACAGAGTATTATACAGAAATAACTGGGACAGAACCAATCAGTACTTAAAGGGGTCGTCCAGGTTCAGATCTGAACCCGGACATACCCATAATTTCTAATTTCACCCAGGCAACCTGTGCAGGGCAAGGGTTCTTCTATTTACAATAACACACTGGCTCTGATGGGCCGGCTTTAGCGCTACCATAGCCATTTTACAGGCTAGGGCAGCGCTAAAGGCCCCCATCAGTGCTGGTGACGTCACTGGGCTCACTGCTGGGCACAAGCCTCCGCCTCGCTTCCCTAAGAGGAGCCCAGTTCATCACCGGAAACTCCTAAAAATGCCTTTGCCCTGTGCGATTCAGCGCAGGGCAAAGGAGAGCATTGGAGCATGAACTGCTCCGATGCTATAATGAGGCGGGCTGCCTGGGTGAAATTATGGGTATGTCTGCTCCTATGCTCAAGTCTGGGGGGCTGTCTGGGGGAATATTTCTGCACCCGGACAACCCATTTTTTCAACATCAGGCCCTATTCTACATATATAGCCTAGTCATTTGACAGAAAACCACCATCAGACCATTGGAAAAAAAAACTCCAAAAACTGTGTGTTGATGTTCTGTGCATCTGCATGGCCTTTTTTGTGTTGTCTATTTATTTGGAGATGTTTTGTAGGTGTAATGACAGTGCCGGTCTCAAAGCCTCTTATCAGTGGGTGTTAGACAGTCCATTACCTTGTCTACAGGAGGAGCTTTGACACCAGGACCTCCTCCCTTCACTGGTCTGCAGATCATTGCATCAGCCCTGCTGGTTGGTCAGGAAGTTTTAGGCAGAGAGGTCCACCCCTGGACAGCCATAGTACGAGTAGCAAGGCCTTGTTCAGCATGGCAGACCAGTGGTTGAAGTCTTTTCTTGTGGTGTCGTTGACTTGGGCAGCCCCTGGACACTACTGAGGTTGCCAGTCCTGGCTCTGTTAAACTGCAGATACAACCTGCACTTAGGAAAGAGGTAACAGTTTCACACAATCTAGAAAATGTCATTAAATTCAATTAAAAAATTCAGTCCATGTCAGGAAAAGCCATTGATGGTGTGGTTTCCTCTCCACCCCTGCATCAAATGGATCAAATAAAACAAACGTCCTTGAACCTTTGTCAGTCCAACACTGTATTTAAATAACACTTTCCAGTGGTACCATAGATGTCCTCTGTCAAAGCAAATAAACTTTTATAAAACCTTAAACCTGATTTAATTATCTGTGTATTAACATTAATATTACTCAACTTGTAAAAATACTTTAAACCCTATATATATATATATCAATTTTATAACTAACAGAGAGCCTTGTCTTCATCCTTCAACACATTATGGGTATCTTTCTCAGTGTCACCTTGTAGATAGAAAAAACACAACACCATTAAAATCATATTTAATTTTTAATCTTCTAAGATACCCAATGTTGTTTTGTTGTTTACTAATTTGTTGTCTTGTGTGTTCTGCACTTAATACCCTTTGGCATTTTGGTGTGCAGAAGTACCCAGCTTTTCTTGATGTTAAACTGAATAGACTGTTTTTTTTTCATGAAGGAACACAGTACTTGTCGTCTTTCATGGGGTTCCTTGTAACTAGGTGATGGACATAAGGGCTGTCTTTGTGTCTGTGACATCCACCTTGCCCTCCTCCCACACATCATTCTTCACAACTTCACACATATTCAACACAACTGCAACTTAAAGCCACACCCATTCCAATTCCACTGAATGATTTATGGCTGCCATATCAGCTACACACTTTTCTCTGTTTCATATTCCTGAAACTTACAGCATAAAGAAACATAGCTTTTCGGAAATAAATACACCACACCCAGAATTACTGATAATCTCTGTTCTTGTTCTGCCATTACTTCCAGCACCTTCTGGCTTCAATCTGTAATTAATCAAAGTCTTATAACAAGACAGCATACAAATTAGAATCATGAAACCCAAATCATCTTATATGCCATGTGGTCTTACTCAATTGGTGATGCACATATATATTTTTTTCTTTAAGGCTGGGTTCCCTCATTACAATCAGCTGCTTGGGAAAAGAAGAAAGAAAAATTATTAAATAATCTTAACCTTTATGTCTTTTCTAAAAGGTTATTGCACTTACTAAACACATCCTAGACTCTATTTGTCTTAATCCTTTGTCTGATGCGTCATACCCCTCCCCCTCCAATCCAAACCAGTCATTATTAGATCCTTCTTAGCAAAGCAATCTGAATCCAAAATCCCTTATCTATATGTCTCTTGTCTATATATATATATATATATATATATACACTCACCGGCCACTTTATTAGGTACACCATGCTAGTAATGGGTTGGACCCCCTTTTGCCTTCAGAACTGCCTCAGTTCTTCGTGGCATAGATTCAACAAGGTGCTGGAAGCATTCCTCAGAGATTTTGGTCCATATTGACATGATGGCATCACACAGTTGCCGCAGATTTGTCGGCTGCACATCCATGATGCGAATCTCCCGTTCCACCACATCCCAAAGATGCTCTATTGGATTGAGATCTGGTGACTGTGGAGGCCATTTGAGTACAGTGAACTCATTGTCATGTTCAAGAAACCAGTCTGAGATGATTCCAGGTTTATGACATGGCGCATTATCCTGCTGAAAGTAGCCATCAGATGTTGGGTACATTGTGGTCATAAAGGGATGGACATGGTCAGCAACAATACTCAGGTAGGCTGTGGCGTTGCAACGATGCTCAATTGGTACCAAGGGGCCCAAAGAGTGCCAAGAAAATGTTCCCCACACCATGACACCACCACCACCAGCTTGAACCGTTGATACAAGGCAGGATGGATCCATGCTTTCATGTTGTTGACGCCAAATTCTGACCCTACCATCCGAATGTCGCAGCAGAAATCGAGACTCATCAGACCAGGCAACGTTTTTCCAATCTTCTACTGTCCAATTTCGATGAGCTTGTGCAAATTGTAGCCTCAGTTTCCTGTTCTTAGCTGAAAGGAGTGGCACCCGGTGTGGTCTTCTGCTGCTGTAGCCCATCTGCCTCAAAGTTCGACGTACTGTGCGTTCAGAGATGCTCTTCTGCCTACCTTGGTTGTAACGGGTGGCAATTTGAGTCACTGTTGCCTTTCTATCAGCTCGAACCAGTCTGCCCATTCTCCTCTGACCTCTGGCATCAACAAGGCATTTCCGCCCACAGAACTGCCGCTCACTGGATGTTTTTTCTTTTTCGGACCATTCTCTGTAAACCCTAGAGATGGTTGTGCGTGAAAATCCCAGTAGATCAGCAGTTTCTGAAATACTCAGACCAGCCCTTCTGGCACCAACAACCATGCCACGTTCAAAGGCACTCAAATCACCTTTCTTCCCCATACTGATGCTCGGTTTGAACTGCAGGAGATTGTCTTGATCATGTCTACATGCCTAAATGCACTGAGTTGCCGCCATGTGATTGGCTGATTAGAAATTAAGTGTTAACGAGCAGTTGGACAGGTGTACCTAATAAAGTGGCCGGTGAGTGTATGTCTCTATCTAACAAGTCTCCTCTGTTAAGGCTGGGGTGGGGTCAGCCCATAGGCAGCTGTTAGCCCCCCTTTCCTGACTCTTATTAATCAAGAATTTATCCAACTTTCTTGAGACTTCAGCAAAGGGAAAGAAGACTAGAAGGATGATGGGGCTATAAAATACCACTATTTCTATATCTCTTAACAGCCCAGACACACCAACCATTGTTTAAAGGTAGGGCATTCTTCAAGGACACATTTCTTCTCTAGCTTTATACCAGACAATACTTAATCTTTCTGATCAACATATCTTCTCATACTCTAGAAACCAGAACTATTTGAACAGGGATATTTTCCTAAAACCTTCATGTTCATATTCTTACTGCAAGCCACACATCTATTGGCATACAGTAGGTACAATACTTATTCATTATTTACCGATAAACAGTCCCTGATGTACTGCTCTAATCTCTAATGCTATGGCCAGGACTCACACACATAGTATTAGGGTACCTACATTTCTGAACATTTAACACAAGTGCCGTTCTGATCATTGTAGACACTTGGGTGCTTTCTTTCTTGCTGGTGCCATAAATTAACATCTTGACACTGCTCTGTTTTCCAACTCATCAGAAGCCCATCCCCAATATCATAGGATCTCTGGTGTCTACAATCTGCTAGCTCTTATTTCAGAGTCTTAAAGATTTTTATTCCAATCTGCTCAGTTCTATAACTTTCAAAAGAACGTTGCTAGATTCTACCAAGACTACTACAGCTCCGCTCACAGCAGATTTGCACAACACATGCAACCCTAATAATCACCCTGCAGATTATTAATTCCCGTAAATGCCCAGGTTCCCATTTGGGATAGGGGGTCCAAACTACCCTATCTTTATTTAACACCCTATAAATGATAAGCATATTCATTTGCTCAAATCAGTGGCGGCGCCATTGGCTGTTCCCCGTCTTTGCGTCTGATACATACAATGGAATGTGATTCACGAAGACATACTATCTAATCGATGGGCGGCTTCATTGCCCATTCACCGTCTTTGTGACTGATACATACAATGGAATGTGATTCGTGAAGAAATACTTAGTATCTAATGGAGTTTCTTGTTGAAGTTCGGCAAAGCATCTGAATCAAATTTTTAAAAACTTTGCTCACCACTAGTAGCAGGGACTTGAGGGGAAGCTGCTGGCCTGAGAGATAGACATAACTGGATAGTGGTGAGGAAAGTTTATAACAGCAGTAACCACTTATAATGCAGTAATCGATGACGTTTGGAATTGAGCATATTAAAATCCACAGGTGCCAGATCTTTTCAAATTTTTACATTCGTAAGTTTCTCATTAATATATTCAAGTGTAAGGCTACTTTCACATATGTGTTTTGGTTTCAGGTTTTGAGATCTGACAGAGGATCTGAAAACCTAACCAAAACGGTTCCAATTTGATCACACATCAGTATGCATCTGGTAGGATGTGGTTGTGTGAAATTGAAACGGAACAAACTGGCTCCATCACATAATACGTTGAAAGTCAGATCCTAAATAAACAGTTTGTTCTGTTTTGATGGCTGGAAACAAAGCTTGCAATGGTTTTATGTCCAGTCACAAAACAGAATGCTGACTGAACAGAAGGCATCCTGATGTATCCTGAATGGATTGAGAATGCATGGCGATGACACTAAACCCTTTTTGGCCCGGTTTTGATATCCTCTGCTGGATCTCAAAACTGAAATGCCAAAACACATATGTGAAAGTAGCCTAATTGAATTTCCTGGAGAATGGTTACATTGTGTATGGATACGTTTTGGTGGTTTAAGTTAGTAGAACTATTTATGGATTGCTATGTATAATTATACCAAATAATCTTTGAATATTAGACCAGTTACCAGAACCTGTTGAGTTTAGAAAAGGTCCACCATATATGGTACATGTCTCCACAAAAACAGGTCACTGAATAGTTGGAGGCTGAATGCAATCTAATGACCATATGCCATATATAATATAACAGCCCTGGGGTTACTAATGTGGTCGCAAACCGACCTTCTGATGTGATGTGGTCTCCTAATAGTATTGAGGTTGAGATCATGACACATACAAGATGTGTTCCTCGTAATGCCTTTCTTTATTATAATGAGCAGTGCACATATGGATTTTACATGCGAAAGTGTCATAGTAGAGACAAGCTTTCAGTAACTATGTCTAGTTTGAGATAAGAAAATTAATGATCAGCATGGGAAGAGTAGGAGCCCACTGTGAAATTTGAATTCCTTCCTTCTAAGGATAAATCCCCCTCCTAAGTGCAGGTTATACATAGATATAAATGAATACATACACAAAATCTGACCTTTTGTGAATAATTTCAGGTATTGCTCAGGAGGTACATGGACATGTGCTAATCACACATCCAGGATTTTCACCTGATTCCCTCCTGAACATCCTGCGAATTACATCACAATTACACATCACAATCTTATCCTGGATCTTTCCACGGGGGAGATCTTGCTTGTTGGAACCTCAAGTCCTCCTTCAGCATTTTATTAAAAGTCCATATAGTCTTTGCACCAGGATTACAAAACCACAAAATAGATAAGAGGCATTATCTCTTCCAGTCTCAAAACTGTCTTGCAATGCATGGACCCAATTTGTTTACTGGAGTGGCAGTTGTCAAGAGAACTTGGAAGGGTTCATGAAATTGGGGACCAAGGCTTTTCCTGACTTTTCTCCTTAGGATCACCCCATCTCCTGGTTCCAGAGAGTGGCAACCTTCAAGACTGTTGGGATCTGAATAGATGCACACACCTGTTTATGTACCTTTTTTAATTGTGCCTGTAGGGCCTTTCACGTACTCTGACAATGAACTGTGTTTCATGGGCAATACTAGTGGAAAATACAGGTCAGTATGAGGGTCAGACCCAAAAATGATTTCATAAGGGTAAAATCCAGTGTACCTGATTGAGCACAAAGCTAAATGCAAGTAGTCAACCCAATTCTTCCCAGTCTCCTCCATGGCTTTTTGAATTTTCAATTTAAGTGTACCATTCATTTTCTGGAACATGGAATGCTTGTTGGATGCCTAAAGCCTCTGTCACTGCTTTCATGATTTCCCCTGTGTACGCCTGTCACTGTCTATTACTTCTGGGACCCCATATCTGCATACTACTTCCTTGGGCAGTTTCTGAGCGGTGGCTTTTGCAGTAGCATGTGCCACCAGCCAGGCTTCAAGCCATCCAGAAAACTAGTCTACTCAGACCAGGACATACTCGTAATTATCCACCATAGGTAGCTGTATGTAGTCCACCTACAATATCAGGAACATGTAATTTGGTCTCACGGTGCTCTCCCTGGATACTCAGGTAGGCTTATCTGGGTTATGCCTTGCACATGTAAGGCCTCACTGCATAAATTGTTCTTGGAGACATTCTGAAACCCTGGGGAAAACTAGTTCTTTAAAACTATGGCCCTTAAAGTTATGGAACACTGGCTAGAACATATTGGCCATCATGGAAAACCATCAATGGGGCAAACAAACCATACACCAGGACCCTCCTTCTCCTTTTATGGCACCTCCCTCCATCCACACCTTTTCCTTGTGAGGGGATGTCCAGTTCTGGAGGGTCCATAATAGTTCTACCTCTACTGCAGGCATGGCTGATGGGGCAGCCACCATCAAGGGTAGAAAAGCTGCCTTTCCGGCCATCTGATATGACAATGTATTCATCAGAGTGTCAGGGGTCTGCTCTTTGGTGTGTGCTGACATATTCACCATGGCTGCCCTTTTATGTAATATCAATGAGTCCGAAGGCTGTTGTACAGCCTTAGCATATTTTATAGGCTTACCTACAGAGCTCAAGAAACTGTGGCTTCGTCAAATGGCTCCAAAGTCACGTACTACATCAAACGCATACTTTGGGTCCGTATGTATGTTAAGCTATTTTCCCTTACCCAGATTACACGCTGCAGTGAGTGACTTTATCTCCACATCTTTTTTCAAGCAACTACAAGGGTGTGGTTTCTGTATCACTGCATCACCATTTTGGAATTCATACCCAGAGATGAATCTTCCTTGGTCCTTGTCCCATCATCTCGAGTCATCTAAAAAAATACTCAGCAGAAGGGTTATTGAGTGGCACACCTGTAATATTTGCCAACCCACTTGTTTCCATACATATCAATGCTTGACAATCATATTTGTGTGTCAAGTTAAATGGGCATTCCCTACTGACTAATTGAAAAATTAAGGACTGGATTTAACCTTATTCTCTGCTTTCTCTATGCCCTCCCCCTTTTCTAAATGCACCAGCAGCAAGGTGGTTGGATTCAGAATATTGCAACCAGGGCCGGACTGGGACTAAAAAGCAGCCCTGGCACAAACCCTCTGCCAGCCCACATAAAAATTCCCATTTTCACAACACTGGAGTATGTCAGTAAGGGTGGGTTCACACTAAAAGCATATGCGTTTTCACCAAAACACATGTGTTTGGTTGATAGAAACATGTGTTTAGCGTTGTTAATCATTATCATTAATATTACAACACTAAACATGTTTCTATCAATCGAAAGCATGCATTTTGGTGAAAACGCATATACGTTTAGCGTTTCATTTTGCCTGATGCGTTTCAAAATGCATCACCAAAATGCAACGTGTGAACCCACCCTTGGGGTCACCTGACTGAGCTGTTTATGTAGAGAACCAAGTTCTCTACATAAATACAGTACCAGAACCAAGTTCTCTACATAAATACAGCACCAGAACCAAGTTCTCTACATAAATACAGCACCAGAACCAAGTTCTCTACATAAATACAGCACCAGAACCACGTTCTCTACATAAATACAGCACCAGAACCAAGTTCTCTACATAAACACAGCACCAGAACCAATTTCTCTACATAAATACAGCCCCAGAACCAAGTTCTCTACATAAATACAGCCCCAGAACCAAGTTCTCTACGTAAATACAGCACCAGAACCAAGTTCTCTACATAAATACAGCACCAGAACCAAGTTCTCTACATAAATACAGCACCAGAAGCAAGTTCTCTACATAAATACAGCACCAGAACCAAGTTATCTTCATAAATACAGCACCAGAACCAAGTTCTCTATATAAATACAGCCCCAGAACCAAGTTCTCTACATAAATACAGCACCAGAACCAAGTTCTCTACATAAATACATCACCAGAACCAAGTTCTCTACATAAATACAGCACCAGAACCAAGTTCTCTACATACATACAGCACCAGAACCAAGTTCTCTACATAAATACATCACCAGAACCAAGTTCTCTACATAAATACAGCACCAGAACCAAGTTCTCTACATAAATACATCACCAGAACCAAGTTCTCTAGATAAATACATCACCAGATTTTAAAAGTTCAGTACAGATACCATCTGAGTAGTCAGGTCAGCCCTCACTATATGACCTTGTGCGGTGTGAAACTACAGCTCCCAGTATGGCCTGAAGAAGTGTAAAGGGATGCTGGGAGTTGTTGTGCAAAACAGCATGCTACCACCCATCATAAGCTGTAGCTCATCCAGGTGACTACAACACTCATCATACACAGTCAGTAGCACGTCTCCTCCTGAGTTCCTCTCCATCTGGCTCAGACCACTATGATGACTTCTCCCGTCCACAATTCAGCTCTGCAGATTTTGCCAAGAAGATCTCTTTAGCTTTATTCTTTACCAACACATTGGCATCCTGCAGACTGACACAGACTCATCTCAGTGCCACATGCCGTGCCCTGAATATAACAGCAGCATTACTGCTACACACAGGGCCCCCAATAGTAGTGCCACATACTCTGAGCCCTACGTATATAGTGCCACATACACTGTGCCCTCTGTATACAGTGCCATATGCCCTCTGTATATAGTGCCACATGCCCTGGGTGAGACGTCACTGGCTACAAGTTGCTGAGGGTCACATGACAAGCTAGATGCAGTGGGTATATATAGTATATACAGCAGTTTATATACTATATATCTGTACACACTGCATCTATTATACCTCATATATCAGTACACTGCTGTATATACTATATATCTGTACACACTGCAACTATTATACCTCATATATCAGTACACTGCTGTATATACTATATATCTGTACACACTGCATCTATTATACCTCCTACCTCACATATCACTACACTGCTGTATATACTATATATCTGTACACACTGCATCTATTATATCTCATATATCAGTACACTGCTGTATATACTATATATCTGTACACACTGCATCTATTATACCTCCTACCTCACATATCAGTACACTGCTGTATATACTATATATCTGTACACATTACATCTATTATACCTCGTACTTCACATATCAGTACACTGCTGTATATACTATATATCATAGAAACATAGAAGATTGACGGCAGAAAAAGACCACCAGGTCCATCTAGTCTGCCCTTTTATTATCCTTTTTTATTTTAGGATAGATACATGTTTATCTGTACACATTACCCCAATAATGACCCCTATATATCTGTACACATTACATCTATTATACCTCGTACCTCACATATCAGTACACTGCTGTATATACTATATACCTGTACACACTACATCTATTATACCTCACATACCAGTACACTGCTGTATATACTATATACATTTACCCATTGCATTATTATACCTTGTACCTGACGTATCAGTACACTGCTGTATACTATGTGTCAGGTGTGAGGTATAAAAGATGCAATATGTACAGATATATGTGGACAGTCATATATTATGGTTACTGTGAGGTACGTGAGGTATTGGGGGTTGTAGTTAAGGTTCCGTTCACTTTTAGGGATAGGATTAGTATTAGTGTTAGTATATTAGGGCCAGTATTAGAGTTAGAGGTCAGTATTAGGAGTCAGTATTAGGGTTAGGGGCCAGTATTGGGGTTAGGGGCCAGTATTGGGGTTAGTGGCCAGTATTGGGGTTTGGGGCCAGTATTGGGGTTAGGGGCCAGTATTGGGGTTAGGGGCCAGTATTGGGGTTAGGGGCCAGTATTAGCATAAAGCTACATTCAGACGACCGAAAGTGTTTTGCAGTCCCCAAATTGTGGATCCGCAAAACACATTTTGCAGAACGCACAGTGCCAGCCCTATCTAGAAGTGCCTATTTTTGCGGACAAGAATAGGACACTTGCTCTATATTTTTCGTGGGGCTACGGAACGGAACTACAGATGTGGACAGTACATTGTGTGATGTCAGAATCTTTTGCGGCCCCGCTGAAATGAATGGGTCCACACCCATTCCGCAAAATTGTGGAACGGATGCAGACCCAGAAATATGGTCGTCTGAATGCACCCTTAGGGCCAGTATTAGGATTAGGGTCGGTATCAGTTTGGGGCCAGTATTGGGGTCAGAGGCAGCATTAGGGTACATTCACATGATCATATTTCCATTCACTTCAGTGGGCCCGCAAATCCGTAGTCCACGGCCCTGCAAAAAAGATAGAGTATGTCCTATCCTTGACCGCAATCTCAGATGAGAACAGGCATTTCTATTATAGGGCTGGGCATGTGTGTTCCACAAAATGTGTCCGCACACGGCCAGTATCCGTGTTTTGGGGATCTGCAATTGTGGACCGCAAAACAAATATGGTCATGTGAATGTAGCTTTAGGGTTAGTGGTCAGTAGTAGGGTTAGGGGTCAGTATGGCGTACTATTAGAGTTAGAGAAAGTATTAGGAGTCAGTACAGTATATTAGGGTTAGCGGTCAATATTAGGGTTAGGGACTGTATTAGAGGTCAGTATTAGGGTTAGGGGTCAGTACTAAGGTTAGGGACATGGCCAGTATTAGGGGGGTGAGACAGGGCCAGTATTAGAGGTCAATACTAGGGGTCAGGGGCCAGTATCAGGGTTAGGGGTCCAAGGTTAGTGGTCAGTACCAGTATTCGGGGTCAGTAGCCAGTATTAGGGTAAGACAGGGCCAGTATTGGGGGTCAGGCGCCAGTATTAGGGTTAGGGTAAGGTAGGGCCAGTATTGAGGGTCTGTAATAGGGAGGCATGGCCAGTATTAGGGGTCAGGGGCCAGTATAGAGGGTCTGGAATAGGGAGGCAGGACCAGTATTGGGTCAGGGGCCAATATTAGGGTTAGGGTAAGGTAGGGCCAGTATAGAGGGTCTGTAATAGGGAGGCAGGGCCAGTATTAGGGGTCAGGGGCCAGAATAGAGGGTCTGTAATAGGGAGACAGGGCCAGTATTGGGGGTCAGGGGCCAGTATTGAGGGTCTGTAATAGGGAGGCAGGGCCAGTATTAGGGTTAGTGCTGCATAGGGAGAGGGCAGTTTATGCTTACTTATCCAGGCGCGGTCCCACTATGCAGACCTGGCCTCTTCTGGTGGGTCTGCTCCTGAGGAACATTGCAGGCGGCGCGATGACGTCATCGCGCCGCCTATGTCACATGAGTGCGCCAGCCAACGGGAATAGAGGAGCAGGGAACCAGAGGTTCCCTTGTTCCTCCGGCGCTCTCTACTGCAGGCACAATTGTATCTGCATCTAGTGGATGCAGATACAATTGAGTTCAGTAGCCACCTCACAGCGGCCCACTTATTTAAAATATGGAGCGGCCCACCGGGCAAATGCCCGATCGGCCAGATGGCCAGTCCAGGCCTGATTGCAACACTTAACTAGATTGAAGGGTGAGATAAGTGAAATCTCATATTTGGTGAATCTAACCTTGGAAAGGTGTCTAGTCTAGCTGTAGACAGGTGTTTGGTTTGGTAAAATTACAAATACCACATGGGGCACTTACTTCAGGAGGGTGAGATACCTGGGACTGGCCCCTGTTTCTGTATTTGTTTTATGGGCCCTGTTTTTCCACCCTCATGTTTAGACTGTACTGTACTCCCCTTTCATCCACCAACTTCCACCTGTTGTGACATTCTCTATCATTTTTCAGGTCTACATTTCATCTTGCCTGAGAAGGGGGTAGGCATAAAGTTCAAGCCTTGAACCCAAGGAAGAGCCTATAATGCACCAGAATTCCTTGCGCCCCTCATTTGTGTTTCTGAGACTTTTTGGATTAATAGCCTCAAGTGTGGGATCCACTGTTTTCTGCAATGTTTATGGATGCACACCCATCACCAATGCTACCAGGACTCTTACCAAAGGGCAAAGTCCCAAGAGTATCACAGCTTTAGACCCCCAGGACTCTCACATAATTGAGCCCCACAGCCTGGGCCTTGTCTTTATTAAGTAGAGGATGGATAGCTACCACTCTCCTTGCCACCATTATTGACTGGGTCCCCTCGTGCACAAGCTGTACTGCCTCCCGGTAGTTAGTAAATGTATGTTTATGAATGCACCAATGCCCTTAACCTGGTCTCTCCACAGCAAAAGGAGGCAGAGGTCCACATGAACAGAGGATTTGGGTATCTGATGCCCGATAACCAGGAGGGACCACAAGCGCAGCCTGAGCATTGCCTGACTTTCACCAAGGGGGTGTGCAGTGCCCCAGACCTGAGGAACCTACAACGTTGTATATAGTTTTGTATTGTTTTATATTGTATTGTAATGTATTTTTGAATGTTTCTGAACATTTGTTCCTGCAAGGATATGGTTAGCAAGGGTTGCCAAGGAACAGGGTTAACCACCCTGTTCCTCCACTCTTGGTGGGCTGGTCCTGCATCCTGACAGAACTGAGAGTTCCAGTGGAGGAAGTTAACACACGCCTGAGCTACTGCTCCTACAGAGGATTCTCCAAAAACAATTATAGTTATATTCTGCCTCAGGTAAATCCTTGAGAAGAAAGACAGCAGAGTGAACAGCTATATCTGCATTGGAGGGCACTGCTGCGGGGATCCCCATCACCAAGAACATTACTAGGCCTGTATGACCTAAATTCTAAATTGCACTGCACTTAAAATCCACTGTTATTGAATGTATTTGAAGTTCTACGTTGCATTTAATAAAAAGACTATTTACTTAATTGTGACCTCATTCTTCAAAACTACATTTCCACTGCACCGATTCCCCAGGGAGCAACAACCTGAGGGAGTACCCTATGACACAACACTTTACTAGGGCCACTGCCACTCCCATTCTCTGCACCGACTTCTTTGGGACTTGCTGCATAATCACTACAAAGTCAGAAAAGGAGACAGAGGACTAGAAGATAATCCAAGATATCAAAGTACTTCCAAGGTGGCATATTTGATGTGTCATTCAACCTGGTCAAGGATGCTGTTTGATGATACTCATTGATGTTAGAAACAGTTCTCCATCTGAGTATAGGGTGGACCTGGGCGCCCAAAGATGTTTTCTGATCCAATTATACAGTATGTAAAGGAAATACAGAGTGAAACAAAAGTCTGGACACACCCTTTTAATTGGCTTAATATGTAGAAAATGTACTTTTCTACATATTATTTATAACCATATTTTCTACATATTATTCTACATATTATTTATTCACATATTTTCTACTTTCTGTGAAAGTATTAATCAGAAGTGATGTTTTAATCCTGTATGTAGTACTCCCTGGTGCTGTGTTCAACCAAACCCATAATGCACTTCCCCTTTGTATAACACAGCTCTAGCAGCTTATCTAATAATGTCCAGCTAATTTATAGCTCCTCCGATTCAGCTAGTTACATAGACACTCCGTTATCATTATTCCCGTTGCTGCTTTGACACGCCCTTGTGCAGTGAGCCTGGACAAGGGGCAGGACAATGGGAATGGCAGAGGAGGCCAGATGGTGATAGCAGTTCTCACATTAGCTATGGTCCTCACTGGTGCTCCGCACAGTGAAGAAAGAGACACCCCCCCCACCCTCCTCTTTGCACAGCTTCGTTTGAAGGGGTCTCCTGCCTGGTGTCGGCTTTGGGTCCTATTGGTGGGGGTGTATGGTGGGGTGCAAGGCAGGTTCCTGGGGAAAGGTACAAGACAAAGCGGTGCTGAGGTAATGCAAGTGTTGCATGCAACGATGAGGCCACGGTTTCCACAGTTCTCACAGTTCTAGAAGCTGCAAAGGTGGTAGGCAATCCAAATGCTTCAAATAACTCTACAACTAAGTTCAGCCAAGGGTTTCCCCATCTTTATGAGAGACAAATGTCTGTAGCTTAAATAGACCAATATCTGTTCCTTGTCTAAGCTGCTTTACCTTCAGAATAAATTCTCATTGTGGCTAATGCATTGGAGTCTATGAGAGAAGCAACCTGATGATTGCCTGTTATTGCTCCCATACTATTAAGATCTAAAAATATTAATTCCATATGGCAAATGGCAAAAGAGGAAAAAAGTCAAAATGGACGATTTGGCGTATTTTGGTTGCTTCACCTCCTACAAAAAATTTAATAAAAGGGATCAAAAAGAAGTCATACACACCCAACAATGGTATCAATAAAAAGTACAGATCGTCTCGCAACAAATGAGCCCTCACATAGCTCCATACACATAAGTACCAAAAAGTTATAAGGGTCAGAATAAGACTCCTACAAGAATGGTGTGTATACCCAAAAAATCATTTATAATCCAGAATCACCATGAAACAATATATTCTTATTTTTGGGTATACACACTATTCCTGTAGGAGTTGTATTTGATGTGTATGGCCCTTATAGGTCAGCTAATATAGGGGTCAGAATATTGCAAGAAAAAGAAAAAAAATTTTTTTTTCAGTATTAAAACATATGACAAACTATACATACAGTATGTGGTTATGCCATAATCATACTAACCTGGAGAATGAAACTAAACGGGTCATTTTTACCACATAGTGAACTCCATAAAAAAAACTTTAAAAAAATGTTGTGGGATTGCGTTGGTTTTTTTTTCTAATTGCACCACATATGGCATTTTCTTTCAGCTCCCCACTACATTGTATGCAATATAAAATGGTGGCATTAGAAAATGCATCTTGCCCCACAAAAAATAAGCCCTCATATGGCTATGTGAATGGAAAAATAAAAAGTTATGACCCCGGAAAACAGGCAGTGAAAAACAAACAAAAAACCTCTGGGGGTCAAAGAGCAAAATGTAGAAGGTTTAGGCAGGATGTGACAGATTCAATTGATGTTCTCAATATTGTTTTGAGAAGCCTTTTTAAGTATTACCTATAGCTATAAAAATGTGTGTAAAAGCTGGGTAAAGTTTTGAGTGGTGGTTTCCCTATATATGACACACAAAAACTAGGGCCAATTTCATAGGAAGCCAATTAACTTATCAGTATGGGGTGAGGATTGACAACTAACTGGCTGGAGGAAAGCCATGCTTACAAACAGGGCTGTGGAGTCGGAGTCGTGGAGTCGGAGTCGTGGAGTCAGAGTCGGAGTCGGTCACCATTTTGGTGTAGTCGGAGTCGGTATAAAATGGACCGACTCCGACTCCTAAAATATATAATGAATTAGTACATTTAGTTCAGTGCTGAATATATTTTTAGAAGAATTTGTGAAATGATGAAATGTCCTATAAATGTCTGTTCTATTCCTGATCTAAGGATTTAGGCTTTTAGTTGAGGTGACTGTGTACTGCCCTTTATGTCCAGTGCATGTTCTCTCTGTATGCTTTATGTTTCCTCTGAGCTCATGTTTGGAGAGGTTAGCTGCTCTCATGGCTTCTATCTGCTGATGTAAAACACCTAGAGCCTTATGTATGAAAACTGTCTAGGTGTAGAAGTTTCTTTGTTGCCCATAGCAACCAATCAGAGCTCCCCTTTCATTTCATATAGTGCTCTGGAGAAATGAAAGGGGAGCTCTGATAGGTTGCTATGGGCAACAAAAAAAGTCTTAGACCTAGACAGTTTTCATACATCAGGCCCAGAGGCGTAGCTACTGGGGGGAGGGGGGGGGAGGGGAGGCGATGTTCTGGGCCCAATACCTCTGGGGGGGCCCAGCAGGTAATACAAGTGAGCGCTTCAATTATGGAGTCTGATGGGGGCACATTAAGCCGATCTGAGGTCTGATGGGGGCACATTCTGATGATCTGAGGTCTGATGGGGGCACATTCAGCTGATCTGAGGTCTGATGAGGGCACATTCTGCTGATCTGAGGTCTGATGGGGCACATTCTGCTGATCTGAGGTCTGATGGGGGCACAATACGCTGATCTGAGGTCTGATGGGGGCACATTAAGCCGATCTGAGGTCTGATGGGGGCAAGGGACTGTTAGTTTAGTGATGTAAAAGCTGGGGACAGATTTCCTTTAACATAGGAGTCCCCTTTTTTACTCCTATTAATCCTATATTTTACTGCATTATGTGGTAGAGTATTTAGAGTAGGGTATGTAGAAAGTATATTGTACTGTACTTAACAGCATAGATGATATAGTCATCTTGCTAATACAGTATTATAACCACAACTAGTAGTATGTGCCTGTGAAGTTGGAAACGTGCGTTTGGGAAGCCAATAAGTGGGGGGCCCACTCAAGTATGTTTTGCCCCCTCCATGTGCTGAACCTCTAGCTACGCCACTGATTAGGCCCTAAGTGAGCTGTACCCAGAGAAGCCTGATAGATTACAGACTGTTTTTGTCATGACTTATCTGTACTATTGATTTTATGCAAATTTGTTTAAAGTTATCACTTAAACATGCTCCATGTATGAGGGAGTCAGAGTCGGGAGTCGGAGTCGGAGTCGGGGTGAGGGGAAATTGAGGAGTCGGAGTCGGAGTTGGAGTCGGGGCTTTGGCTTACCGACTCCACAGCCCTGCTTACAAACCAGCTGTAGAAAAAGCTGAAAAAAAGACACTGCAGTACTTCAAATTTCTCACTAGAGGGCATCATGTCCTTGTTATAAAGAACATTTTCCCAACAAATCATTCTTGTCCTATATTTTATTATTTTAACAGCAGGAATTCTGCTTATATCCCTGCTTAATACTGATATTCTGTAGTGCTGGGGGTCTGGGTTAAAACCTGAGGGCAGCATCAACATAGAATTTGTATGTTCTCCCTGTGTTTATGTGGATTTCCTCATGGTACTCCGTTTTTCCACACACACCAAAGACATACTGATTCTAGAATCTAGATTGCGAAATATGTTGGCTCTTTATAATCAAGAGAAATAAAATAATGAAATATAGCCATGTATGAATCAGTTTAAAAGGCAATAGTTAACTTTAGAGAATGAAAATTAATGGGGAAGAACTAAAACTTGTTAACATTCAGAAAGTCTGATCTTTCACGTTTCACATTTTTTTATGTTGCAGCCTTGTGCTAAAATAAACAAAAAAATCAAGTTTTACCCCCATTAATCTGAACTCAGTATCTCATAAAGAGAAATTGAAAGCCAAATTTTAGAAATTTTTGAAAAATTATTCAAAAGTAAAAACTAAATTTTGGCAAGTATTCAGTACTATAACTCTTGAAATTTAGCTCTGGGGCCACCAATTTTTCTTAATAATTTTTTCTACACCTTGATTAGAGTCCGCCTGTGGTAAATTCAGTTGATTGCACTTGATTTGGAAAGACAAGCCCCTGTCTATATAAGGTCTCACCAAGAGCTCAATGGTCAGTCTGGCTGAGCTTCAACGATCCTGTGTGCAGATGGGAGAAAGTTTCAGAAGGTTAAAGGGGTTGTCCGGGTTCAGAGCTGAATCCGGACATACCTTTAAATTCACCCAGGCAGCCCGTCTGAACAGGGCATCGGAGCATCCTATGCTCCGATACCCTCCTTTGCCCTGCGCTAATTAGAGCAGGGCAAAGGCATTTAGCCCGGTTCCGGTGACGTACCGGGCTCTGCCAGGCGGAGGTTTCCGCCCGGCAGTGAGCCCGGTGACGTCGCCGGCGCTGATGGGCGGGCTTTAGCGCTGCCCTAGCCAGTAAAACGGCTAGGGTAGCGCTAAAGCTGGCCCATTAAAGCTGGTGACGTCACCGAACTCACTGCCGGGCGGAAGCCTCAGCCCGGAAGTGTGTTATGTAAATAAAATAGCCCTTGCCCTGCGCGATCCAGCACAGGGCAAGGGAGGGCATTGAGATGCTCCGATGCCCTGTTCAGGCGGGCTGCCTGGGTGAATAAAAGGGTATGTCCGGGTTCAGCTCTGAACCCGGACAACCCCTTTAACCATGACTACAGCATTCAACCAGTCTGTGCTTTATGGCAGAGTAGCCATAAAGACGACCGTTTTCAGCAAAAGACACACAAACTGCCATCTGAAGTTTACAAAAAAGCACCTAAAGGATTCTTAGACTGTGAGAAATAAGATTCTCTGGTCTGATGAAACTAAGATTGAACTTTTTGGCATTGATTCTAAGTGTTATGTCTCAAGGAAACCAGGTACTGCCCAATACTATCCCTACAGTGAAGCATGGTGGTGACAGCATCATGCTTTGTGAGTGATTTCAGCAGCTGGGGTGGGTAGACTGGTAAGAGTTGAAGGAAATCTGAGTGGAGAAAAGTACAGAGATATTCTTGATGAAAACCTGATCCAGAGTGCTCCATACCTCAGAATGTGACGAATAGAGACGAGTGAATCATCAAAAATTCGCTTTGCCAAATGTTCATCGAATTTTTTTAAAAGATTCGTACCTCATACGAATCTATTCGTCGAAGCTACGTACAAATCATACGTTATTATGTGGTGTTTTGCGAACATTCGCGCACTAATAATGAACATACAGTTGTTAAAGGTACGCAACTTATGTGAACACGTACGCATGAGCGTACAAATTGTGTACGAAAATGACGGGCTTTGCTGGAGCGGAATGGTAGAGCAGGGGGAAAGCTCTGAGTCTGACCCCTGGCTACATGATACTGTATCAGCAGATGACAACAGATCACCCGGCTGTGATTGAGATGAGTGTGCCATCCACTCCACTACCACATCCACTTTCTCCTCCACTATAATTTTGCGCCTTGGTGGGTTAGCCTGGTAGAACAGTGGCCAACTATTATGAATTCTACAAGTAAAAGCTCCGGCTATAGGTCCTTTGGTCCTTTTTTTTTTGGAGCTTGAGGTCTGGCTGGAACCCTTTTGCTTTTCCATGCCAGATATTTTTCACTTGACTGTGGCCCTGCAGCTGGTCTTTGTCTCTCTTCCTGTCTCTCTCCTTGCCTGATTAATTACTAGCCCTGCACTGGCCCTGCAGTATCCCTGCTATCTGTAATATGGATTCCCAGAACAATTACACCCCAATTTTAACAAAACAGTTCTCTGTCTCTCAGAACTTCACACACAGTGCTTCTGCTCATCTCAGCAGTCGCAGCACAACTGATGCGTCACTGGCTTATCGAGCCTGAGCCAATCAGAGCAAGCCCTTCCCACTAGGTCAGGTGACCACTTTCTTCCTGGGCTTTTTGCCGCACGAATAACGAACAGTAAAAGTTCGCTAATTAACTGAATTTGTGCGCATCAGCCTATAAAGTAACTTATACGTAACATTAGCATACAATTTATCGGACAAGTATGTAGCGAATGCGTAGAAAGCTTTAAGAACATTTTCAAATCTAACAAAGCGAATCTCAAACAATCCGGATTCACTTCGCATAGAAAATTTCCAAGATTCGTATTGAATCTACGAAGCGGCGAATAGATTCGCTCATCTCTAGTGACAAAGATTTACCTTCCAACAAGGCAATGACTGTAAGCACACAGTTAAGACAACAGAGGAGTGCCTTAGGGACAACTCTGTGAATGGCCTTGAGTGGGCCAGCCAGAGCCCAGACTTGAACCCAACTAAACATCTTTGAAGAGACTGAAAATGACTGTTAGCTGATGGTCCCCATCCAACCTGACAGCTTAAGAGAGAAGAATGGCAGAAAATCTCCAAATCTAAGTGTGCAAACCTTGTGACATCATATCCAAGAAGATGGGAGGCTCTGATCGCTGCCAAAGATGCTGCCAAAGTACTGAGTAAAGGGTCTAAATACTTATGTCAATGCGCTATTTTAGTTTTTCCTTTTCAATAAAATAATTAAAATGTTGACCATTCTGCTTTAACTTTGTCATTATGGGATATTGAGTGCAGAATAATGGGGAAAAAGTTGAATTGATTTTATTTTAGCATTAGCACAAGTCCACAACATAAAAAGTGACAGGATCTGAAGACTTTCCGAATGCATTGTATGTAGAGATGAGCGAGCACTAAAATGCTTGGGTGCTCGTTATTCGAGTCGAACTTTTCCTGATGCTTGGGTGCTCGTTTCGAATAACGAACCCCATTGAAGTCAGTGGGAGACTCAAGCATTTTTTGCAGGGGACCAAGGCTCTGCCTAGGGAAGGCTGGGTGAAAACCTGGAAACCTCAGAAAATGATGGAAACACCACGGAAATGGACAGGAAACAGCAGGGGCAGCATGCATGGATGCCTCTGAGGCTGCTTAATCCCACCATTAATCCCACCCAACTAGGTGCAACGAAGGTCCATCACCGCCTGCAGGTGACACCACTGCTCATGCTGGCACTACAGCTGAAATCAAGTTTAGTATCTGTTCTTATCAGTTGCTGTGCCTGCTGGTGGTATAGTGGTGAGCATAGCTACTTCCCAAGCAGTTGATCTGGGTTCGATTCCTGTCTATTGCAGGAGGCAATTCAGAATCAGTACAATATCTAATACATCCCCCTACCAGGGGTAAATTGTTTGGAGAGAGGGCATGTAGGTGGGGGGGAAGGAGGTTTCGCTGGAAGAGCCAGAGGAGTGCCCCCTGGGCTAGCGTGTGTGGTGGTGACAACAGCCGGAATGGATTTAGAAAAACTGTTGCATCAACCGGTGCGGTATTGATTCTTCTCAGTTTAATACCGTATACGTCCCCTATCTTGGGACCTTATATTTTATGGATTTTTCGACCACGGAAAACGGAAAAAGAGCTTGCTCTGGCCAGCTAAGGGGACGTGTCCATGCTCTGCCTATCACAGGTCAGGAGGCAATTAAAAGAAGAACAAAAAAAAAACATCAGTACAACATCTAATTCGTCCCCTATCCGGGTAAATTGTTTGTAGAGTGGGCCTGTAGGTGGGGGGCAGGCTGGGGCAAGGAGGTTTCGCTGGAAGAGCCAGAGGAGTGCCCCCTGGGCTAGCGTGTGTGGTGGTGACAACAGCCGGAATGCATTTGGAAATACTCTAGCATCAGCCGGTGCAGTATCGATTCTTCTCAGTTTAATACCGTATACGTCCCCTATCTTGGGACCTTATATTTTATGGATTTTTCGACCACGGAAAATGGAAAAAGAGCTTGCTCTGGCCAGGGGAGTGTCTTTCCCACTGCAGCTAAGGGGAAGTGTCCATGCTCTGCCTATCACAGGTCAGGAGGCACTTAAAAGAAGAAACAAAAAAAACATCAGTACAATATCTAATAAGTCCCCTATCCGGGTAAATTGTTTGGAGAGAGGGCCTGTAGGTGGGGGGCAGGCTGGGGGGAAGGAGGTTTCGCTGGAAGAGCCAGAGGAGTGCCCCCTGGGCTAGCGTGTGTGGTGGTGACAACAGCCGGGTGTAGTTAGAATGACGACGCAGGACCCCAACTTAAAAATTTAGCATCAACCGGTACAGTCGTAAATTATGAGATTGATCAAGTGTGGTATGTCTTCTATGTATACTACTCAGTTTAATACCGTATATGGCAGCTATCCGGAAAAAATAGTTTGTAGAGAGAGAGAGAAAGATAGGACAAAGAAGTAAATTGTTTGGAGAGAGGGCCTGTAGGTGGGTTGGCAGGCTGGGGGGAAGGAGGTTTCGCTGGAAGAGCCAGAGGAGTGCCCCCTGGGCTAGCGTGTGTGGTGGTGACAACAGCCGGGTGTAGTTAGAATGACGACGCAGGACCCCAACTTAAAAATTTAGCATCAACCGGTACAGACGTAAATTATGAGATTGATCAAGTGTGGTATGTCTTCTATGTATACTACTCAGTTTAATACCGTATATGGCAGCTATCCGGAAAAATAGTTTTGCTGTTTCCGTGTGCTGACAGTGGGGATTTACCAGTGTTGTCTGAGGAGGTGGTGGACAATGGCGAGACACAGGTGTCGGGGGGTGAAGTAGTTGTATGGGAAGCAAGTTACAGTGGGGACTCCTTGGGGGGGAATTTCTCAGGATGGGACAGATTCAACTTGGGTGGATCAGGCACAGGAACAGATGAATTTTTTGGGGGGTTTATTTAACTTTTATTTAGCAAAAATAACCACAGAGATATTTATTCGTTATCTTCTCTGCGCAGTCTGGCTTAGGGGTTCGTCACTTTGATGGCGAGCTGTGCCGCTCTCTCCACAATGGTCTGTAGGTTCTTAGATGGAGACTTTGTCGGCGATTTCAGTACAGAAGGACTTGTTGCTCATCAACAGAACCACGACCTCCTTGACATTGTGGACAAGGAATTTGCGGGTGGACCAGAAATTTGCGGAACCCTGTGGGCAGCATGTGTTTGGTCTTCTACTTGCTACCGTATCCAATGTCGGGCAATATAGATTCGCAAGTAATATTATTTTTCACACCTATCCCAAAAATAAAAATGTATGCAGTTTGCGCAAATAAAACTGGAAACTGGAATTGGAGAGAGGGCCTGTAGGTGGACCTCCGGAAAAATTGTTTGGAGAGAGGGCCTGTAGGTGGACCTCCGGAAAAATTGTTTGGAGAGAGGGCCTGTAGGTGGAACTCCGGAAAAATTGTTTGGAGAGAGGGCCTGTAGGTGGACCTCCGGAAAAATTGTTTGGAGAGAAGGCCTGTAGGTGGACCTCCGGAAAAATTGTTTGGACAGAGGGCCTGTAGGTGGACCTCCGGAAAAATTGTTTGGACAGAGGGCCTGTAGGTGGACCTCCGGAAAAATTGTTTGGACAGAGGGCCTGTAGGTGGATCTCCGGAAAAATTGTTTGAAGAGAGGGCCTGTAGGTGGACCTCCGGAAAAATTTTTTGGAGAGAGGGCCTGTAGGTGGACCTCTGGAAAAATTGTTTGAATAAAGGGCCTGAAGGGGGCCCTCCTGAAAAATTGTGCTAAAAGAGTGCCAGTTGGACCTCTAAAAAATGGCGTTTTTTGGGTCAGCGTTAGGCAAAGACGATATGTAGGAGGAGGAGGAGTAGGAGGAGGAGTAGAGAAGAGGAATCGTATACATAAGTTATTTAAATCTTTAGCTGCTTTCCCCCGGAGGAGATTTGAATTCCGGTGAAATCCAGGCTTTGTTCATTTTAATAAGCGTCAGCCTGTCAGCGCTGTCAGTTGACAGGCGTGTACGCTTATCGGTGATGACGCCACCAGCTGCACTGAATACCCGCTCTGACAACACGCTAGCGGCAGGGCAGGCCAGCACCTCCAAGGCGTACAGCGCCAGTTCAGGCCACGTGTCCAGCTTTGAAACCCAGTAGTTGTATGGAGCAGAGTGATCGCTACGGACGTTGGTATGGTCAGCTAGGTACTCCCTCACCATCTTTCTGTACAGCTCCCCCCTACTCTGCCTAGACTGGGGACAGGTGACAGTGTCTTGCTGGGGTGACATAAAACTGGCAAAGGCCTTGGAGAGCGTTCCCCTGCCAGTGCTGGACAAGCTGCCTGCTCGCCTCCTCTCCCCCGCTACTTGGCCCACAGAACCATGCCCTCTGCCGCTAGCGGCGTCAGATGGGAAGAATTGTTTCAGCTTGTGCACCAGGGCCTGTTGATATCTATTCACTCTCATACTCCTTTCCTCTGCAGGGATGAGAGTGGAAAGGTTCTGCTTGTACCGTGGGTCCAGGAGAGTGAACACCCAGTAATCGGTGTTTGAAAAAATTCTTCTAACGCGAGGGTCACGGGATAGGCAGCCTAACATGAAGTCTGCCATGTGCGCCAGAGTCCCAACACGTAAGAATTCCCTCTCCTCACTGGCCTGACTCTCCATTTCCTCCTCCTCCTCCAAGTCCTCCTCTTCAGCCCATACACGCTCAAGAGTTAAGGACTGAGCACTGGTACCCTCTTCTGTCTCGCCGACATTCTCCTCCTCTTCTCCTCATCCTCATCCCCCTCCTCCGATACGTGCTGAGAAACAGAACGGAAGGTGCTCTGGCTATCAAGCGACGTATCTTCCTCCACCGTCTCTTGTGACAAGCGCAAAGCATCCGACTTGATGCTGAGCAGTGAGTTTTTCAACAGGCAAAGCAGCGGGATGGTGAGGCTGATAATGGCGGCATCGCCGCTGACCATCTGTGTTGACTCCTCAAAGTTGCTCAACACCTGGCAGATATCAGACATCCACGTCCACTCCTCATTGTAGACTTGAGGAATCTGACTGACCTGACTACCAGTTCTGGTGGAAGATGACATCTGGCAGTCTACAATCGCTCTGCGCTGCTGGTAAACTCTGGATAACATGTTTAATGTGGAATTCCATCGCGTGGGCACGTCGCACAACAGTCGGTGAGCGGGCAGTTGTAGGCGGCGCTGCGCTGCCCTGAGAGTGGCAGCATCTGTGTTCGACTTGCGGAAATGCGCACAGATGCGGCGCACCTTGGTGAGCAAATCAGACAGATTGGGGTATGTCTTGAGGAACCGCTGAACTATTAGATTGAACACGTGGGCCAGGCATGGCACATGTGTCAGTCTGCCGAGTTGCAGAGCCGCCACCAGGTTACGCCCGTTGTCACACACAACCATGCCTGGCTTAAGGTTCAGCGGTGCCAGCCACAGATCGGTCTGCGCCGTGATGCCCTGTAACAGCTCTTGGGCGGTGTGCCTTTTGTCACCTAAGCTCAGCAGTTTGAGCACCGCCTGCTGGCGCTTACCCACGGCACTGCTGCTGCGCCTAGAGCTACCGACTGAAGGCGCCGTGCCCACGGATGGTAATTCGGTGGAGGAGGAGGAGGAGGAGGAGGAGGAGGCATAGTACGTCTGAGAGACCGTGACCGAGGTAGGCCCCGCAATCCTTGGTGTGGGCAGTACATGAGCGGCCCCAGGGTCATTCTCGGTCCCAGCCTCCACCAAGTTAACCCAATGTGCCGTCAGTGAGATATAGTGTCCCTGCCCGGCAGCACTTGTCCACGTGTCCGTGGTTAGGTGGACCTTCTCAGAAACAGCGTTGGTCAGGGCACGGATGATGTTCTCCGACACGTGCTGGTGTAGGGCTGGGACGGCACATCGGGAAAAATAGTGGTGGCTGGGGACGGAATACCGAGGGGCAGCCACCGCCATGAGATTGCGAAAGGCCTCGGTCTCTACCAGCCTATAGGGCAGCATCTCCAGGCTAAGCAATTTGGAGATGTGGACGTTGAGGGCTTGGGCATGTGGGTGGGTGGAACTGTATTTCCTCTTGCGCTCCAGCGTCTGCTGTAAAGACAGCTGAACGCTGCGCTGGGACACGTTGGTGGACACTGTGGAGGATCGTTGAGGCGAAGGTGTGGTTTTCCGGCGGAGGCGCTCGTGCCGGGGTCCTGGGCAGGGGGTTGACTAGCAGAGGCAGCGAGTGACGCAGGGGGTTGACTAGCAGAGGCAGCGAGTGACACAGGGGAAGGAGCAGTGGTGTGACCCGCAGGAGGTGGTGAACGGCCTTGGTTCCATTGAGTGGGGTGTTTAGCACTCATATGCCTGCGCATGCTGGTGGTGGTTAGGCTAGTAGTGGTGGCACCCCTGCTGATCCTGGTGTGGCACAGGTTGCACACCACAGTCCGTCGGTCATCCTCACTTTCTTTAAAGAACCTCCAGACTTGCGAACATCTAGGCCTCGCCACGGGAGCTTCACTACGTGAAACAGTTGCTGCTGATGCACCAGCTCTGGCCCTGCTTCTCCCTCTGGCCACACCACTGCCTCTTACAACCTGTTCTGGTGCAGCACTCGCCTCCGCCTCAGAAGCACTGTCTTCACTCGGCATATCAACCCAGCTTGGGTCAGTCACCTCATCATCCTCCGATTCCTCAGTCTGCTCCCCCCTCTGAATTCCTCCCCTAACAACAACTTCACCACAGTCTGACAAACGTGTCTCCTCATCGTCTGACACCTCTTTACAAACTTCTTCCACTAACTCAACATTGTCATCATCATCACCCACAGACTGCGACAGTTGGAAAACTTGGGCATCGGGAACGAGGTCAGCAGCAACAAAGTGGTTTGTGACTCTGGGAAGGGTCCAGAAAACAGTTCCTGAGAGTATGCCAGATGACATTCCAAATTTTCCTGGGAGGGGGCAGACTGGAGGGAAGGAGGTTGAGGTGGAGGAGCCATAGGAGTGCTCCCTTGGGTAACGTGGGTGGACTGCGTGGAAGACTGACTGGTGGACAAATTACTTGAAGCATTGTCCGCAATCCACGAGATCAGCTGTTCGCACTGTTGTGGTTTCAACAGTCCTATACCACGTGTCCCTGTAAGTTGAGACATGAAGCTAGGGAGTGTAACTCTGCGGCGTTCCACAGCTCCATCATCAGCAGATACTGTCTCACCCTGCCCAGGACCACGGCCTCTGCCCCCTGCAGTAATTGAATGCCCACGCCCACACCCTCGTCCTCGACCCTTAGCCCTGGGGTTCAACATTGTTTGTATATAAGTGTATGATATAAAAAAAAAAAAAATTAAACGAGCCTGGTGTACTGAAACCCACAAACTTGTTCAGTCTGGTAGAATTAAGTGACGTACATAAAGTGTCACCTGGACAGTATATACGGATGGGAGCGAGTGTGCTGAACTGTGACACACAGAAAGGTTACACACAGCTGAGTAAAATGGATTTGTATCACTGAGCTAAAACAACTGAAAAACTAATTTTTTTTTTTTATATTTGTTTTTTTATATTTTTTTTTAATTTTGTTTTTTTGGGAACGTGACGTGCAAGAACTATGGTAGAACTGACTGACACCCTGTTAACGGTGGCTATTTAGTCTGCGACCCAGACAAATGTCACACAGAGAATTTTCTGGATCAAGCGGTAGATGATATTGGTAGCAAATGACTTGGTTGTATTCTGTGACGTACAGAAAGTGTCACCTGGACAGTATATATGGATGGGAGCGAATGTGCTGAACTGTGACACACAGAAAGGTTACACACAGCTGAGTAAAATGGATTTGTATCACTGAGCTAAAACAACTGAAAAAATTATTTTTTTTTTATATATGGATTGGAGTGAGTCAGTGCTGAACTGTGACAAACAGAATGGTTCCACAGTGCTGTGTGCAATGGATTTGTATCACTGAGATAGAACAATAAAAAAAAAAAACAGGGTTAGATATGGCGATAGCTGCACTACTAGTGCCAGCCAGCCAAGTGACAAAAAAAAAAAAAGTCTTCTAGCCCTTAGAAGGGCTGTTGGGTTCTTTGTGGGTGATCCCTGCCTAACAGAGAACTAAATGCAGGCCCTAACACTGTCCCTGAAAGGCAGCAGCTCTATCCCTAACGACATCCAGACGGCATCTGAGCCGAGCACCGCGGCCAGTCGATAGTATATTCCAGGGTCACCTGATCAGGCCAGCCAACCCCTGCTATCGACATGTAAGGGCCCCACGTGATGCTGGGTGGTACGCAGAGTCTCCTGGCTTGTGATTGGCTGTGTTTTTAGGCGCCAAAAAAGAACGATGCGGAGGTTGCCATTTCCTCGAGTATGGCGAGATACTCGTCCGAGCAGCGAGCACTTACGAGTACCCTAATGCTCGAACGAGCACCAAGCTCGGACGAGCATGCTCGCTCATCTCTAATTGTATGTCATCTGCAGATTGTACTCTTGAGAGAATCACGTACATTTACATAAATGTGATCACAAGGGCACAGGAGCTGCACCTGTGAAGACCACCACTGGAGTCCTGCTTTGAATGACTGCTAGAGTGCAATGGCTGGTATCCAAGATAATTGTGATCCCAGTTGTTCTGGTTACACACATACATTAGTAGGGACTCCACTTGGAACTTCATCCTAGGTAGGTAAGTACTGATTTGCTCTACCTCTTGTACATCATGGAGTGTCAGTCACGTGTTATAGCATGGCCGACTAGATGAATACCCCATATTGTATATTGAGGCTAGTGATGTTTAGTTACTTTTTATTATTCTGTATGTGATTTGTCTGTGTTATCTCATATTTAACCCCTTAGTGACCAGCCTGTTTTGGGCCTTACTGACCAATCGTTTTGATTCCTTTTTTCATTGTTGCCTTCCAAGAGCTATAACTTTTTTATTTTTCAGTCTATATAGTTGTATGAGGGCTTGTTTTTTGCGGGGAAAAGTTGCAGTTTTAATGGCGTCATTTTGGGGTACAAATAACTTTCTTATTAACTCTTTCTGGGGGAAAGATGTGAAAAACAGCAATACTGCCACTGAGTTTTTACGTATAAATTTTACAGCGTTCATTATTTGGTATAAAAAACATAATATCTTTATTCTCTGGGTCAGTACGATTACAGCACCAAATACATATAGTTTTTTTTATACGTTTTACTACTTTTGTGCAATAAAAGCCCTTCTTTTTAAAAAGAAGAAAATCTTTTTGCATCGTTGCATCTCAAGACCCATAACTTTTTTATTTTTCTTTCTATGGAGTTGGGTAATGGCTTGATTTTTTCACGACTTGTAGTTTTATTGGTATCATTTTGGAGTAAATTACGATTTTTGATTTCTTGTTATTACGTTTTTTTCGGCGGCAGCTAAGAATAAAATAGCAAAAAATTTTTTACCGTTGTGGATAATTTACATAGTATTTATGTAGTGTGGGTCTATAAATATATTTATACATAGTTAATAGATCTCCCCTCAGTTGTCTTTTTTCTAAAGTGAATAACCCTAATTTTGATAATCTTTCTGGGTACTGTAGTCCACCCATTCCAGTTATTACTTTAGTTGCCCTCTTCTGAACCCTCTCCAGCTCTGCTATGTCTGGCTTGTTCACAGGAGCCCAGAACAAGTCAGACATAGGGTTCAGGGGAGGGCAACTAAAGTAATAACTGAAATCGGTGGAGTACAGTACCCAGAAAGATTATCACAATTAGGGTTATTCACTTTAGAAAACAGACGACTGAGGGGAGATCTAATAACTATGTATAAATATATCAGGGGTCAGTACAGAGATCTCTCCCATGATCTATTTATCCCCAAGACTGTTACTGTGACGAGGGGACATCCTCTGCGCCTGGAGGAAAGAAGGTTAGTACAAAAACATAGAAGAGGATTCTTTACGGTAAGAGCAGTGAGACTATGGAACTCTGCCTGAGGAGGTGGTGATGGTAAGTTCACTAAAAGAGTTCAAGAGGGGCCTGGATGTATTTCTGGAGGGTAACAATATTACAAGTTATAGTTACTAGAGAGGGGTCGTTGATCCAGGGAGTTATTTTGATTGCCTGATTGTAGTCGGGAAGGAATTTTTTCCCCTAACGTGGGGAAAATTGGCTTCTACCTCACAGGGGTTTTTTGCCTTCCTCTGGAACAACTTGTAGGAAAACAGGCCAAACTGGATGGACAGATGTCTTTTTTAGGCCTTATAAACTATGTTACTATGTTAATACGTATGTTACTATGTTACGGACGCAGTGATACCAAACATATGGGGGAGATTTTTTTTGCTATCTTTTTTTCATTGAAAAGCGTATTTTCAAAGGAAAAAGAAGCATTTTTTACTGGAATTTAATAATTGTGTTTTTTTTTTTTACTTTTTACCACTTAATAGTCCCACAAGGGGACTATAACAGACAACATTTTGATTGCTTTTAAAATACGATGCACTATCCCTATAGTGCATTGCATTTTAATGTCAGTGCTTAACTGAAATTGACCTGCAGGCTGCGCCAGAGAGGCACAGCCTGCTGGAAAATATTCAAGGCTGGTTTGGGGCCTATATCAGACCCCAGCAAGCCTTTACACACATAGGCACCCTGCGATCGCATTTACGGGGTGCCCATGGGAGACAGAGGGAGTCAGCTCCCTCTGTCATAGCTTAACATGCAGTGGGCGTCATTGCCCGCGGTATGTAAAGCGTTAAACAGCCCAGATCAGGGCGCGTAAAAAAGCATCGGCCCAACCTAATGCCCCTTAGTGACCGTCATAAAAAGGCTAAATCACACTTAGTAAAAAATATATTTATTCACTTAGCTTATTCATTCTCAAATCTTTTGAATTCACACTACAGGTATTAATAAAAATGTCAGCTCATCCCACAAAAAAAAAAGCTCATTTGATGAAAAACCAAAAAAGCTATGGCTCTTAGAAAATGGCAACGCACAAAACAAATTATTATCTAAAAAAAACTGTTTGGTATATATTTGGAATTGCAGTAATCACACTGACCTACAGACTAATGTCAGCATGCTATTATTGTGCAAGGTTACCCCATGTTTATGAGCCAACAGAACACAAAACAGCATTTTATGCAGCTATGGTAAGCGGACACTGCAAATGAATTGTGAATCTAGCCTTACACAGACAATGTTAAATTTTCCCCGTGGTGGTGCTGCAGAGAAATTGTATGCGTTCTGGTTTCTCCTCAGATTACAGCTGATTGCTGGCACTTCCAGAAGATAGTTTGTGATCAGTTTAATATCAGGTGACCCTTCTAAGAAGTTGGGATTTTTCAAAGTAGACCACCCCTTTAATCTCCATGTACAGTTACAGGGTTATAACTATGAAAACAAACTGTCTCACTATTCCAGATTATGGCATTTGAATGTCATAGTGGGGGTCCTTCACTCCGGATGCCCATCTAAACCAGAGCGGAGGGTCACTAACGCGTGCTCTGGTGGACTCAGCCCATTCACATATTAAATGGCCTGTATGAATGCCTGGCATGAAATACTTTGTAAGGATGGACGCAGCTTCCCTCAATGATCACCTGAACACCTGGGGTTTCTGTAGCTGGACCGACATCAATCAGCTCCATTCTGAAAAGAGGTTGTCTTGATGAGCCAACTCTTTAACCACTTCCAGACCTGGCCATTTACAATGCAATTAACTATACTCAGAATCTCCAAACCTCAAGCATGAACCCATCTTTCCTTTATGAAAAAAATAATACCAGATGAAAGGTGGTCATACACATTAGATAAAGGTAGGTTGATCATTAAACAACTTTTGAATTAAAGATTGTCTGTTGAAAGATCATTACTCTCTTGAAGCCATACACTTTTCTGGGAATGTTCTGGGAAGATGGTTTCTAGAGATGAGCAAATCGAAGCTGATGAAGTGGCATTCGATATGAATTTCAGTAACAATTCGATTTTTGATAGTCGAATTTCCACGTGCTTCATGGTAACGAATTGTATTTTTTCTAAAATGGCTGCTGCACATGTTAGGAAGAGGAAGTAAGAAGCCCTTGCAGACAGCCAATCAGCAGACAGCCAGCCCCTGTGATGTCACAGCCCAATAAAAAGTCTCCTCCCATCCGGTCTCTGCCATTTTACAGTAAACTTAGTGCAGGAAGAGAGATTATTCATACTTTAGGGATATAATAGAGAGGTATTATCCACACTGTTGGGAGAGAGCAGGTGACCGCTGAACAGTGTAAAGTATAACTAATAGTAGCTATTCTATTGCACCTTGCTGCACTAATTGGGGATACAAAGTGATCTAATACTACAGATTTTAGGTTTGCATTCTTTGATACATCATAAATTTCAGTAATCCTTGATTCTGTTACTGGGGCATGGTGCAAGAGTTCAGCTTGGGCCCCCCTTCCCTCAGTGCTTTATGACAAGAGGCAGGGTAGCACATAGCCTTCGTGCTGCCTGATGCAAGAATTGAAATGCCATTTCCCCCAATGCCAAATTCTTGACCTAATACCTTCCCTTCAGCCAGATATTTACCTTCACCATCATGCACTTTCTATAATGCTGGTGTCTTCTTATGCGGCACATGTGTCTTTGTGCCCCCTCAGGCTCTTGGGCCTGGTAGCGACTGCTACCTCTGCACCCCATATAGCTACGTCCCTCCTTTGGTGAAACTGTGGTCTGATACTACAGAATTTGGAGAGTTCATATATCATTTAATCAGTTAATCCTTGATTATCTAATTGGGGTGAAAATGTGGCTGGATACTACAGATTTTAGGGTCTTTGTGTCCTTTTTATAAATAATTCCATCCGTTAATCCTTGATTATCTAAATGGGGTGAATTTGTGTCCTGATACTACACATTTTAGGGTACTCACATTTTATTATACATAAGTATATCCATTAATCCCTAAATGTATAATTGGGGTGAAATTGCAGCCTGATACTACAAGTTTTGGGGGTTTTAATTATTTTTCTATAAGTACATCCATTCATCCTTGATTCTGGGGTGAAATTGCGGCCTGATATTACACATTTTAGGGTGCTCAAGTTCTATTATACATAAGTATATCCATTAATCCCTAATTATGGAATTGGGGTGAAATTGCAGTCTGAGTTTTGGGTAAATGTGGTTCCTACCCAGCCACACCAGCAACCTGGTGAGGTGACGGCACTGCTGCCTCCACGTTCTCAAGCTGTGAGTCCTGCCCTGTGCCAATGTCCTCCTCTGCCTCCCTTAGCCTTCACTGCAGGCACAATTCGAAGTTCTACTCCAGCATACCACCTGTGCAGAGCACGGTGGTGTCATGCTGTTCTGCACCTGGTTTGTCTGGGCGTACGCAATCACACCAGGGAGGAACTGCTCTGTGTCTTTCAAGAAGAAATCGAATCCTGGCTGTCTCCCCGCCAACTTAAAATTGGAACCATGTTTACCGACAACAGGAAGAACATTGTGTTGGTGCTGCGTCAAGGAGGGCTAACCCATGCGCCCTGCATGGTGCACGTCTTTAATCTGTTTGTAAATCGGTTTCTGAAGTCTTCCACCCAACTACAACCCTGAAAATGGCTAGTAAACTGTGCATATTATTCAGCCACTCTTACACTGCAAAGCATGCCTTCCTTGAGCTGCAAAGGCAGAATAGTGTTCCACAACATCACTTGATATGCAATGTTTCCACCTGTTGAAACTCCACCCTCCACATGTTGAACCACCTATGTGAGCAGAGGAAGACCGTAAACAATTTCTTGATGGTGCAGGTGGACAGGAGCACTCCCCTGTGTAACTTTGACGCTAGCCAGTGGCAGCTCATTCGTGACACCTGCCATTTGCTCAGGCCCTTTGAGAAGTCCACTTTATTTTTCAGTCGCCAGGACTACGGAATGAACTATGTCATTCCACTCCTTCATGTCCTGGAGTAGATGCTGATAAATCTGGCTGGCCAGGGGACAGAAGATGTGGGGCCTACATCTCATGACTATCTGAGCCCTGTGGGGACTGAACTGGAGGAGGAGGAAATTCAAGCACAAGGAATGTATACAGAAATGGGTGTTTTTTCTACAAAAGTGACAGGAGAGGAGCAGAAGGAGGTAGAGGGCGATAAGGAAGACCAGGCAGATGACCTTGAGACACCGTGGCAGTATGCAGTGGAGATGGAAGCAGGAAGTCCCTCCGAGATCCTTGTGCAAATGGCCAGATGCCTGCTGAGTTGCTTGCATAGTGACAGCCATATTATCACCATTTGGCAGATGGATGACTACTGGCTCTCCACCGTGTTAGACCTTCACTACCCCTCCAAAATGGGGGCCTTTTTCCCACCCTCTTTTTTCAACTATTATCATGACATCCTATGTAGTCAGTTGGCTGCTGCCTATGTGCGCCATCGCCCATCCTCACAAAGGTATGACCTCTCTGCTCACATTACACTGCCATGGCTGCTGGAGGGGGTGGGGGACAGGGGCAGCACTAGCTCCATCAGCAGAAACTTAAGTCTGGAGTCTCTAATTAGCAATTTTCTTCAACTGCCTTTTGAAGAAACCACCCACTACCATCAGCAAGACATGGAGAAGAACCAGCAGGTGGTGGCATACTTGGACTGTACCCTGCCACCTGACATCCAAGATCCCCTGGACTACTGGGCAGCCAAACTTGATTTGTGGCTGCAACTGGCAGAGTTTGCCCTGGACAAGCTTTCCTCCGTGGTCATTAGTGTGGCATCAGCATGGGTGTTTAGTGCAGAGGGGGGCATAGTTACAAGGAGAATTCACCTTTCCACCAAAAATATGGAGAGACTGACCTTTGTGAAGATGAATCCAGTTGTGGATCAGCCGGCAGTGCCTGATGCATCAGACATCAGATCATTCTGGATGCCACACTAAAACTTTGCAAAAAGAAACCTGTTTCTTAAGCCCACCTGCTTCACCCACTACTCTGATGCTGCCACCTGCCTGATGACACACACTGCCTGCTTCTGCTGCCATGTTCTACTACTGCCAACCACCATCTTGCGCTCTTACTGCCACTGCTGTTGACCCCCACCCTCCCTACTCTGAAACGTAATTGTCAACAAGCCAATAAGGAAAAGGAAATAAAAATCTTTAACCTTTCCTCTTAACCCCTATGAGACATCAGTTCTTTCCAAAGGCCTAACCTTTTGTCCAACTTCAAAGTCCAATGGTTTTGAAATATTTTTGGATCTCCATAGGTTCATCAGAAAACCCTACGAAGAAGGACCCAAAAACATCAACTACAGACTCTACCATTTCAGTATAGTATATATCCACTGACCTTAAACCACGTTCTAATTTTTATCCTACCCACCACAGAGGTAATTTTATTGAAACATTTTATGATTTGTTTTTGGAGGATTTCCGCACAGTCCACCAGAAACCCATTAGTAAATTTAACTTGAATTCCAATGAGCGAACTGCTATTAAACAACTACAGGATAACACTGACCTCATTATCAGGAGTGCAGACAAGGGGGAGGAGTCGTCTTGCAGGATAGGACGGACTACATCAATGAAGCAATGCGTATTCTGGCAGCCACTAATTATTACCAAATCCTTGAATCAAATCCCTTAACAGAACACAAGCTAGCCTTAAAAACACTGATCGAATCAGCTTCCCATATTCTCAATAAAAAAGAAAAAGAATATCTATTAGTACCAGATCCATAAATAGCCATTTTTTACCACTTGCCCAAGATCCATAAAAACATCACACATCCACCTGGACGCCCCATTATTTCTGGCATTTCATCTTTAACCTATAATCTTTCTCACTATATAGACATTTTCTTACAAAAATACATTTTACAACTTCCCTCATATCTCCGAGATTCCACATCACTAATCCAACTAATAGATGAAATTCCTTGGAAAGAAACCTACCAATGGTTGACTTTAGACGTATCAGCACTATACTCGAATATTGAGCATGATTTGGGCATAAGTTGCACCAAACGATATCTTGATTGGCGCTTTTGAGGATGATATGATATACAAATCTCATTTTTATGAAAATATTATTTTTTTCCACCGTTATATAGATGACCTGATCTTTATATGGAATGGAGATGCTAGTTCAATTGAGAATTTCATCAAATATTTGAATAACAATTCTTGGGGGATTTCACTCTCGGGCGCACACAACCCTACCAAAGCTGAGTTTTTAGATTTAGAACTAAATAGTGTGAATGGCAAAATTACTACTCGTACTTTTTTTAAGAAAGTCGATGCGAATAGTTATCTAGAATTTACTAGCCAGCATCAAAACATCCCATTTGGTCAGTTCAAACGAGTCAGACGTAACTGTACCAAGGATGAAGATTTCATATCACAGAGCCAAGTGATAAGGAAAAGATTCCTACAGAAAGGATTCCCTCCTGTAATTATAGAAGCAGCTTTTAGCAAAGCAAGCACCTTAACGCAATCTGATTGTCTTTTTGGTGATACAAGGACAGTGGCCAAACCCACCTCCCCCAAGAATTTTGATATTAATTTTGTCACCACTTTTAACAAAGATCACGACACAATACATAATATTTTATCTAACCACTGGTTTATTCTTAAGAGAGACCCTTTTCTTAGTAAAATCCTGCCGAATAAGCTCCCTATGACCTTCAGAAGATCCCAAACCTTGAGAAATCTTCTGGCACCCAGTAAATTGAAGCAACCTTCTAAAAAACCTTTGGCGAGATCTACATCACAAGGCAGTCACAAGTGTTACCAACCTAAATGTTCGCGTCCAAGAGGGGAGATTTTTCATATTAAAGGAGATTTAAACTGTGGTTCTACTAATGTAATTTACCTTCTTGAATGTCCCTGTGGGTTGTGTTATGTTGGCCACACCATCCAAACGTTACGCAACATGATTAACAAACATAGATCTAATGCGAAAAAAACAGTTTATGCAACATAGTGTTTCTAGACATGCGACTGAACACCATCAGGGATCATTCTCGGGATTTACCATCATCCCAATAGAACAGATCTCCACAAATGGTTCCAGTATATTACAGACACTTCGCAGACGCGAAGTGTTCTGGATATTTAAATTAAACTGTCTTAATCCTTTTGGCCTAAATGAGGCCTTTGAAATTAACTTGTGAATCCATTTTATCCCCCCCCCTCCCCCGTGTTGTGGTTTTATGTATTTTAACTTTATGTTTATAATACTACTAATAGTCAATTCTTTTAATGTTTTATGTATTCCCATATATACTTGCTCATATTACATTATATTAGATTATATTATTATTGTATTATTTTTATTTATGTTTAGCATTTATCAGGTCACTATTCAATCGTATATTTTACTCCTTTTATGCATACACATCTATTCGCTTTTATCATAAGTATATCATTCCCCCTCTTCTTACACTCCTGAATATATCCCTTGTAATTTTTATTCCTCCCACCTTGTTGTCATGTTCTCATGTTCTCCTCTTCACTACGTAATACATGCTGTGAGCGGAGGGACACGTGATTGTGCATTTGTGCCTCTCTGTAAGCGTCTCCACTGCTATCAGACACTCACATCACATGACCTCCCCTCCGATCCCCGCAAGCGTCCCCGACGCTAGGAGACGGCCGTACCACGTGACCACCGCTCCGATCACGTGACCGCACCCCGGAAGTGCTGCATACACGTACAACAGTAATTTAACATGATTTATTGTCTGATTTATTTTTAACCACTTGAACCACCAATGTTTTTCTATGTATCACTGAGATTTATGCAATCTACTATTATCTGTAATTCTATTTAATTGGCAGCATGTTTTTACTTATTTATTTATTTAAATATGCTAATGGCCTGTGTCCCACCCCAATCTCCTCCCACCCCTACTCTTTTGGCGTTTTTTTTTACTATTTAAAGATGCTCTGTGTATATGTTAGTATATAGCATTCTTTCTCTGTACCTGAAGAAGGGTTTTTTTTACCCCGAAACGCATTGTACTGGTTCTTGCTACTAATAAAAGAAAAAAAAGCAAAGTTTTACTCACCTACGACTGGTTCTTTGCGCTGTGGGATCTACTTGTTCCTGTTTATGGCTATCCTTCATCTTCTGTGGGGAATCCAGGCACCCTGCGCCAGAAGTTGACCGTATTGATCCTTGGCTGCATACCATTATTATACGAAGGGAGTATAACCTCCCGCAGACAAGCATTCATTAGAGTTGTGCCTAATTCGGAGCACAACCACATAAGGTGAGCCTCTAATTGTGAGTAATATAACAAACGCTTTCAATTACGTTATTACCCTATGGTGCGCCTTTTCTGTCCGTATTTCATAGAAATACGCTGCCTGTAAAAAAAAAAAAATTATAATAATTTGAGACTGGGCCACCATGGTGACTCCTCGTGTGTTTTCCACCTTACCACTCTGTGACTGGGTCACTGTGTTGACTCGTTCTGAGTTAGCCACCCTCACCACTCTGTCACTGGGCCACTGTGTTGACTCCTCATGCAGTTGCCACCTCATCACTCTGAGACTGGGCGATTGTGTTGACTCCTCATGTGGTTGCCCCCTCCCCACTCTGTGACTGGGCGACTGTGTTGACTCCTCATGTGGTTGCCACCCTTCGCATTGCATTTTTCTGCAATGCACAGTGTTCTACACCAATATACAGGCTCTCTGCAGCTGGGACATAGCTAATTTTTAAAGTGATTTGTCACAAATACACAGGGCCGTGGTGCAGGACTGCAAATAGTTGAGTGTTTTTTTGTTTGTTTTTAATTAGACACAGGTTTTAAAGATTGGGTAGGTCAGCTCCTAGGGTGGACAACATATTTAAACTCAATTAGACAATTAATATGGGCTAGGTATTCCATTGTCTACCTTTTTTCTTACGCATATTTCTTTATTCTAATCTGCATACAATGGTTTTCACATTAATGGCTTTATAGGAATGTAGTTCTCCATGTTATCAGATTTCATTCTTGATATTCCAAGCTGTTCCCCTTTCTATTTTTAAAGCTGGCATCTCAATACACCATTGGGATGTCTGCCATAAAATTACGCTTGCTTGCCAAATTGCTGCAGTAAAATGTGTATGCTCATCAATAAAAAGAACAGTAGAAGCGGGAAACTAGGTCAGGCATTTAGAGAGCTCAGAGATGGACAGGGGTTCCTTGGACCCACCAGAGGAAATTATTTCCGAGGCTCAACTCCATATTATCAATAAAGTTTAAGGGGGTTTTCTCACTTCAGCAAATTGCATTTATTATGTAAAAGTCACTTACTAATCTATTGTGATTGTCCATATTGCCTCCATGCTGGCTTGATTCATTTTTCCATCACATTATACTCTCTCTCTTATCCAGGGCTTATGACCATCCTGCAATCCAGCAACAGTGGCGGTGCTTGCATAGACTATAGGAAAAAGCGTTGTACTCTCTGATGGCTTTTTCCTATAATATGCAAGCACGGCCACTACTGCCAGATTGCAGGGAGGTTTGTGAACCCTGGAAATGTGTATAATGTGATGGAAAAATTAATCAAGCCAGCAAAAGAGGCAATATGGACAATCATAACACATTAGTAAGTGCCACGGTTTAACTTTGTCTACATGCTGCTTTCAACTCAAGAACATCTCTTGTACTTGCTCCTTCCTTATCCCTGAGCCAACTAAAATGAAAGTGCATGCCCTTGTCATTTCCCGCCTGGACTACTGCAACATCTTCCTCTCTGGCCTCCCATCTAGTACTCTCACACCCCTCCAATCTATTCTGAACTCTGCTGCCCAGTTAATGCACCTCCCTCTTGTTTCTCCTCTGCCTCCACCTCTGCCAATCCCTTCATTGTCTCCCCATTGCCCAGCAAATTAGTTTAAAATACTAACAACTACATATAAGGCCATCCACAATCTGTCCCCTCCTTAAATCTCTGACCTGCTTTCCAGATACATCCCCATATGTATACTCCGATCCTCACAGAACCTCCTTCTTTGTTCTGCTCTGTTCCTCACACAATCGTCTACAAGATCCTCTATGCTCTGGAACTCGGTACCGCAGCACATCAGACTCTCCCCTAACGTCCAAACCTTCAAAACTGTACCAGTCTTTTAATAGTTTCTTGTTCATTGTATGTGTAAGTATGTGCAACCTTCTCTTAATGTACAGAGTCATGGATTTAAAAGGATCTTATCCTGTAAAAGATAATGATCACTTATCCTCAAAATAGTTCATCATTATTGGAATGGAGCTGAGCTGCAACTTGGCCCAGACAGAGGCTACAGCTCTCAAAGGCTCTTCTACCTGCCAATCATGGGGATCCCGGGTTTCGCATCCCCACAGATCTGATACTGATAACCTATCCTGGGGATAAGCCATAAATAGCTTTTCCTGGATAACCATTTTACTGGTGCTTTCAAATAAATAATAATAATACACGATAAATGCCATTTGCTGAAGTGAGACAACACCTTTTATAGGTTTTGATTCAAAGAAATAGTCCTTAGTGATAAGCGATTGGTTCCAAAGGCAACTCCAATGTTTTTCATTTTTCTCCTGTACTTTGGCGCCTCCTGTGGTATCGGAGCCTGGGTCCACCAGAGGATCCTCTGGTACTCTGGTGGGCCAGTCTGACTCTGGGAGAACCATATTCCTAATTGATTGTGTTCCTGTTCCTGTGCAGCCTGGATGACATGCAGGTGGATTGATTTCAATGCAGAATATTTATTTAGTGAGTGTCCCAAATGAAATGCCTGGCATGTCAATCATCTATATATTCCTTGAAATCAGAAAGTTGATTTTCAGGTTCTGTACTGTCACCCAGGAAGCAAGACATATCATGTACGCCATATTTGCCCATTAGCAGCTACAGGGCCTTCTATGTACTGTATTGCTATCCCTAATGTTTGGCCAAGCAGACTATTAGGTACGGCTCACAGGAAGAGATTTTATGACATTGTGATATCTTTGATACTACAGCTAGGACTCGTGAAATCTGGGGACAAAATGGCAAATCACTGTCCTAAACCAAAGTTCAACTTTATCCATTGCTAGAGAATTGGAATTGTATTGCAAGGTATCTGGCTTAGGCCTCTTTCACATGTCTGTCATGACATCTGTGACAAAATGGTCAGTGGTTCATCTGTAAAGATGTCCGTGAAGGATCTGTGTTTGGTTGGTGTATCTGCTTTTTGCCCTCTGTGTGTCATCCATATTCCACTTACACTGATAGTCTGAAAATTTGTTTCCAGGGCATCTCTTCTAATGATCTTTTAAAATCACTTGACAGAACACAGATGCCATATGTATTGTGTCAGTGGAAAATAACTGATGTGAAAACAAACATTAAAATCAATGGGTAGGTGTGCTCTCTGTGGATAGCATGGACAGCACACATCCGTGATTCACTGACGTGTGAAAAAGGTCTTAATCTATGAATTGACTGTTTAATACTATAGGACATATAATTTTATTCAGGTTCTAAAGGTGCCCGTATATGCAGTGGCCAGGTTTGGGGTGGTCCCAATACTATGGTGGGTCCCCTGGACACCGTCGAGGTGTCACCACGTGTTGCTGCTCTCAGGAAGGGATGGTAAGGCGTGGTGCACCTCAATGGGAAATAAGTCCAGAGAGTCAGGGTCTGCACTAAACCAGTGTGCTTCTTTACTGGAAGAATTCAGGTGCAAAACAATACAGGCGAGGCATAGGGCTGGCATCTCCAGTCTCCTCCCTGGCATAAGAAGGGTTTGATGCTAAGGAAAGGCCTGAGCTAGCTGTCCCCCCCCCTCTCTCTCTCTCTCTCTCTCTCTCTCAAAAGGCTGGTACCCTGGTCTAAGCCTGGAGGCCCACGGTCTGTAGCTCAGTAGTCCAGGTGGCTGAACTAGACCCTTCTAGTGGTAGTGGTGGAGTTGAAAAACCCAGCACAAGCAGATACATTGTTACCACTCCTGTCTGTCATAGACTTACATTAGATAAGCCGCAGCTATAGGTGGATGTGATCACTTGACAAACTCTTGTTTGTCAAGTGATCACATCCATCATGTGGCACCTAAAATTGCTGTAGCAAGGGGAGATGCCACCCAGTATTAATGTGACCCTGCCTAAACATATACCCTGCTGAAGAACTTAAAATAAAGGGGACACCACCTTGGTTGTGTGATCATTGACCAGACTCCACTAGAAGTTTATACCATATAAATCTCAGCTTAATAGTATTGAGTTTTCCAGGGGTTCTTTTTTCATTTTCCACTAATGCATATAATGGATGTGAATAAGATTCTCATAAACAATGAAATCATTCTTCTATTGTTCTCAGGAAGCAGATGTAATCATGCCATGTGGCATCCACACCCCGCTGAAACTGTGTCACCAATGTCATATGCATATAACCTATTGTTAGCTAGTTTGACATAATACAGCATAAACCATTACATGGACTAATCCAGCCATATAAACAATAGTAGGCACCTGATGCTGCATCATACAGTGCATTCTTTTCCGTGTTCCCATTGATGTGTATAATTATGAGCTGTAGTAGGCATGCATACGTCACTGAAATAAAGCTTTGAATGACACTTCACATTGTGGTCACACTCAGTCCAAGCAAGTACACCATTCCCTGCTCTGCTTTGGTGTACACATCTTCTGATATCTCGAAATACAATGTACAAGGGTCTTCAAAAGTGGACAGTCCTCAGACACCCCCGTTTTGCTGATCAGCGGAGATGCTGGTAGTCTTACCCACAATGATCAAATATTCATGGCCTATTCTAAGGAAAGGGGTTGTGTCATGAGGTCTACTTATTTCCTATCCACAAAATAGGGAAAAAGCATCTTATCAGTGGTGGTCCAACCACTGGGCCCCCAATGATCCTGGGAACAGGGGCTCTGTACCCTTGAAGTGAATGCAGCAGTTGATCGAGCATGCTCCATTCATCATTATGAGACTCCTGAAGATAGCTGTTCACGGCAGAGCATAGTAGACCAGCTGCTGCAATCATTTTGGGGATACCGTTCACCAATTAATGAGAACAATAGGAGTCTCAGCACCCCCTTCCCCCTGACCAATCAATTAGTTAAAGGAGTATTCCCATGTAAACATTTGTGGTATATCACTAGGATATACCCCAAATGTCATATAAGTGTCTGGGACCAATTCCTGTTTCAAGAACACGGTCTGTGAAATGAAGAGAGAGCAGCTACGCATGTGTGGCCACGCTCCATTCACTGCTATAACAGTTCTAGAAAAAGCTGAATGCTTGCTCGGCTATTTCCAGAAGTCCCACTGTGGTTGAAAGGACCAGTGGCTGCACTTGCCGGGCTTGCTCTCCATTCACTGCTACGGGACCGAGGACGCTCACTCAGTTATTTTTGAAAGTCTCATAGCAGTGAATGGAGAGCACTTTGAAGGCCTTATTCTTGAGATAGGAGCAGGTCTCAGGGGTGGGACCCGCACCTATCTGACATTTGAGGCATATGCCAGTGATATGCCACAAATATTTAAATGGAAAAACCAGAATGCCCCTTTAACCTACTGTAGTTTTAGAGGTATTGTAAGTAGATGAGTCCTTAAATTTGGAAAATGCCCAACTCACAGATGAGCCATAATAGAGAAACCACTTGCTCAGCTGGTTGTATCTCTACAGTTACATGTCGAAGGTCTGACGATTCAAAAACAGAAACTAAAGGCACGATAATTACTTACCTGCTGTTGTTCACGCTACATATTACAGCAAGTAACCACGTGTTTTATAGACATGCCATTAATTATCAGCATTCCTTAATAGAAGCTAATCATTCAGTTTATCTTTTTAAAGACGTTCTCTGCCTACATTTTTTCTAGAAAGATCTGATTCATACAACAACCTCCAGAAATGTTTTGACAGTCAATTTCTTCCTTTACCCTTTTTCTTGTTTTTCCTCTGTTTAATAATCAGTGTATTCAAGAGTATTGTTAGAAATGGATTAGTATATAATCCCTGAAGTGTGTGCCGGGGAAGAGTCACATTAATGAGGAGAAGTCTGTCAATCATCAGTGGGTGTGGGAAATTCATAAATAACCGTGACTCTTCTTAGGAAGTGTATGGCTTCTCTGGCAGATTGATGATAAGTTCCCTTTAAAGGAGGGTTTCCAGGGGAGAGGGGTGGTTATGGGATGCACATGCCCCAAACGCTAAGAGCTGGAGTGTACCAACAAAACTCTTTGCGTTGGCCAGGGTTAGGACAGAAAATGGAACCTTTTCCCTGGATGAAGAAAAGCCTACCAAAAGCTACAGGGGTTTCTTGGGCATTTAAGAGGTTGAGCTACAAAATCAACTTATCCCCTATCCACAGAATTGGGATTAAGCATCTCTTTTGTGTACTAGACTATCTCCAGCATATGAATGCAGGCTTAACATACATTCATATGGGAGAATGGGACCACCATTTTTGTGATTATGCTTTTCCCTATTCTGTGATTAAGGGGATAAGCTGATATTGTGGCAAAACCTCTTGAATGTCCCAAACAAAGGCAGATTGGCCATATATCCTACAGGGAAATTTCCTGGTGGGCTGGTGTTTAGGAGGGCCACCAAGCCCTTCTCTCTGCCTCTGGCAATGAGCTCTCAACAGTAATTAACACTGTGAGAAACAAGTACTCATGTACCCTGCAAGCCCCCATGCTCCATATCTTAACCAAAGACAACTGGAGGAGAAGGAGGACAGAAAATAGCATCTACTGATGGCCACCACAGAGGGTCAACTTTTGGGGCAGCATATTGTGCAGCACTTTGGTATTTGGTTTTGCTGGGATGGTATTTTGCACTGTGGTATTGTGGTCCCTGCCTACTTCTGTTGCCCCTCCTTTTAAGTTGGACCCCGCCTACAACATGGGGCCACTTTTAGTTGTTTTTTTCCAGGGCCACTTTAAGTTCCCAGTCCTTGGTCTCAGAAATCCCCTGAGCCATTACTATGCTTTCCTTTATCCAGGGCAAAGGTTCAATTTTCTGCCCTGTATGTAAATACCCTGGCCCAGACAAAGTAATTTGTTGGCACCCATGAGTGGAGAGTGTGCACCTGGAAGTCCCCCAAATACTCACCTGGAAAAAACCCTTTAAACGGGACTTTGTCAACAATCTGCCAGAGAAGCCCCAAAGCAACATGGGACCACCCACTTATGGGCAGGTCTTATAAAAGATACACCCATTTTAACCTGAGAAAGCATGAAAATTAAGGTAGTGCTTAAAGGGGTTGTATCACCAATATCAGATCAGGTCTGAGAAATGGGACCTGCACCTATCTCAAGAACACGTCCTTTAACTCCCATGGGAGTTCCGAAAATAGCTGAGTGAGCAAGCTCAGCTATTTTCAGAAGTCATATAGAAGTGAATAGAGAGCACACCACACATGCATGGCCACCTCTCCATTCACCTCTATGGGACTGCTGGAAACGGCCAAGCAAGATCTTTCTAAACTCCTAGGGACGGTGGCGATGCTTGCGCGGTACACTCTCCTTTGCATTCGGGGAGCCATTCTGGAGACACATGCAGGTCCCAGACGTGAGACTCGCAGCTATCTGATATTGGTGGCATATCGTAGCAATATGCCACCAATGTCTTTGATGAGATGACCCCTTTAATAGCTTGCTGCAGGCTATGGGATCAACTGATTGTCGGGAGTGCTAAAGGTTTAGATATAGAGACCATGCTCTGCAGAAATGTATTTTGATATTCTGCAGGAGCATAACAAGTAACATTGGGGTCCAATATTGAAAATTAGAATTGGAATTCTAGAATGGGTTTAGGATTCATTTAGCCTCCACTAATTTGTGCCCTTTTGTCCAGAGATCTACAATCATTTCCCACTATCGCTTTCTATAATACACAGTTATCAATAACATTCGTACATAGATCAATTCCCTTTCCCAATAGTCTCCATATGATCCTATTCTTTACTTACTATGAACTATAATAACAATTCCATATTACTCATTGTCATCCTTACTCCACACGTTTCTAAGAGGTATGTACTCTACTGCCCTTGTATTATCCCAACTGACCCAAAATGCAAATTAGATGAGTCACCCGCCTTTAATGACATTAGCTCTAGGCAGGGTGACTACAACAGCTTATTTGGTCTTTAGAAGGAATTTCAAATAGCTCCTAAGAGATCCTCACACCCCAACATGCCACCACCCCCACTGTAACAATGGTAGGATATATAATGGACTGGCAATGCTGTACAAGAAAGAAGAAAGCATTCTCCACCATGATGAAGATGGGACACATCTCCGTTCTTCTGTTCTTGCTTCTTCCTCTTTGTACCTTGGTCATCAGTACGTCAGTAAAGAATGATGGTTCCGGTAGGTTGCAGAGGAATAGCCCTTAACAATTTGTTATGTTAATATGTATGATGGCTGCTGTACATTTCAGCCATGCTTTTGTGATAAACCCAATGGTTCAAGCATCAGCTGTTAAAGGGGATGTGTCATCAGAAAATTATCTATATCACATTTTTATGTTTAACATATTTTTAAAGTATTTTTGATGATGTTATATTTAATTTTCAATATCTATAAACAAAAAACAGCAGTTTTCACACTGGCCACTAAGCCGAATAATAGGTGCCACTTCTTGGTCTGTACAGATCACTTTACTGTGGTTATCTGCTTATCCGTCATTCTAATCCTACCTGAAATTATATCACCTACCGTATGTGTATAGATAAGACAGGGTTTTCCATTCACAATGGGTGATTATCAAAGCTATTCTGTTCTTTCCTTTTACAAAACCTCTGCACAGGACACAGAGCATGCCTAGAAAACTCTACCATGGAAGTCAGTGAGGTCCGCTCCTGACCATTGTGTCTATGGACCATAGGACTGCCATAAAGCAATTAATGCTTTCTAAATGCTGTTAAAACCAGCTCTGACAAGGTGGTCCTCGACCATAATCATGTTCAGGAAACCCTTTTTCACAAAGGGATTAGGAAAAAAGGGAGATGTGTTACTATCTGGTTTTAACTTTAAGGCTGGAGGAAGCCAAGTCTAGGCATACATTTCAACTGAATAGCCATCCATATATAATGCATTGATGGATAGGCATCAGGGTTGTTCTTCCATGTTCTGGGTCAATTAAGCAGACAACCAAAATTTGAATTTTCCATATGATAGAGACACATGTCGATCTTCATGTATATTTTGTATATAGCTATGCAGACAATATTTTTGCAGGAATAAATAAAAGCTATACACACCTATCCACAAGATAGAGGGTTTGACCATTGGGAACCATCATGACAGCAGAGGTTGACAAGTTTCCTGTGTAATTGGAGTGGTGGTGAGCTTGCATGACCACTGCTTCATTAGGACTTCCAAGTACAGGACATGGCTATTTCTATCAGTCCCATACAAGTGAATTAAGCAACGGTCATGCATGTGAACCCCAACACACAGGGGACTCCTCAGCGATCACACATTTATCACTTATCCGGTGGGAAAGTCCCATTAACTCTACATTCCTAAGCACTAACATAATGGTATATATTTCTGTATTTAGTAATGGCTAACATATGACATTTGTCCTATGATTTTCCACAGGCTTGTATAATAAGATCATCGGTATGTATCCAGGCAATACAAAGCCTGGAAGTTGCCCCCCTCAGAGGTATTATATTAAGAGTGAAAAGGAGATATGTCACAAGCTCTGCATGAGGGATGATGGCTGCCCAAGGGACATGAAGTGCTGCCCTGATAACTGCCACTATATGTGCAAACCTCCAGCGAAGGGTAAGTGTTCACTGCCATACCCAGCACACGGCATCACCATCACAAAGGTATCGTGAGTGTATCAGGTTCTTGATATACCTTCGGAATGCATGTAAAAATTCAAGTAGGATGAAGCGTCATTTGGGTTGGGGGATTTTGCCCAAAATAAACTTTTTAAATGGCTGTTTTGTGCAGTTGACCTGTAGGACCATATAGGACACAGAAAATTAGTGCAACCTGGATCAACGTATCATACCTGCAGAGACTCCCTTTTCTCCCTAGTAACTTTCCGCGGGGGGGGTGGGGGGTGGGGTGGGGGGGCGGTGCCTTCTCAAACAGCTGATCGGCAGGGATCCTGGGTGTTGGACCCCCACCGATCAGTCATCAGTAGTGAACTCCCGTAAAACCCCTTTAAAAATCTCTTCTATAGGTAAGATGGTGTTTAAAGACGTACAAAGAGGAGCACCCTTTAACGAGTTCACGTTCAGCTCTGCTAAATCGTTATGGATATTAAATATGGACACATACTTTCATAAGGCTTACTGAAACATGAAATATTTCATGTGTTGGGGATATCTTTCCATCAACCCTTCCACATGTCTCACACAATTGACTCCTGTTCTTATATCTTCACAAATGCAGATGGCACCTAATCCTTCACTTATTCTAACTATGTTATATAGCCTGCTATATGTGATACACGTTCTGTCTAGAAAAATAATAATTACCTGGAATTTCCTTCTATGTCCTTCCACAGTTAAGCCAGGCACATGCCCATCCTTTGAAACTGCATTCTCTTCTACTGAGAGATGCAATGACTACTGCACGTCTGATTCTGAATGTCCTGGAACCTTTAAGTGCTGCAAAAAGGCTTGTGGAAATACTTGTGTGCCTACTTTAGCCGACATGGGCAAACCAAGCATGGTGTCCACAACCACAGCAAGTAAGTTCATCTTTATTGCAGGGCTAGGACTGTGAATGATTTAATCTCTAGATTTTCTCTTCACTCAGTATATATTTATGTGTGTATGCACCTATGGGCAATTAACTGATAATCGTTTTTTTCTAACTGGTGTTTTAGTTGCTTGAATTATTGGATTTCAGCACATCCTTGCGAGCTTGTGCTTATACAATGTAGTCAATCAGAACAAAGAGAGCTTTGGCATAAAGCATGACGAGAACTCAATACAGAGGTTGATTTCAGACTACTTTAGAGCTACCATATGACAATCTGAAGTCATTTATTATAGATGTGCCCTAATTTAGCTAAGGCCAACACGAAAAAACCAAACATCCCACATTAAAAAAAAATCTTTAAAAAAAGTGCAGTTTTGCATAGCTGAAAGGATAATGACTTTTATGGACACAAATCCTGCCTATTTTAAATTTACCATAAATTTAATAATTTAAAGTTACCATATTTTTGGACTATAAGACGAACCGAACCATAAGACACACCTAGAATCCTCATCAGACCTCCAAATCAGATCCCATTCTTTATCAGACCTCAGATCAGACCCAAAAAAATCAGACCCCCAAGCTCCATCAGCCTTAGATCAGACTCCCATCAGCCTCAAATCAGAACCCCCCAACCTCCATCAGTTTCCGATCAGACCCCCATCAGACCCGCCCAGCCTCCATCAGACACCCATCAGCCTCACATCAGACCCCATCAGCCTCAGATTAGACCCCCATAAGCCTCAGATTAGACCCCATCAGGCCTCAGACCAGACATTAAACCCTTAGATACCAGAGATTTTTTCATTTTTTCATTTTCATTTTTCTTGCCTGTCTTTCTGAACTCCTAACTTTTTTATTTTTCGATTCACATAGCCATATGATGGCTTGGACAAGTCATACTTTCTAATGCCAACATTTAATATTGCATACAATATAGTGGGAAGTGGTAAAAAAAAATCCAGATATGGTGGAATTGGAAAATATGCAATTCTGCCACAGTTTGTCCCTACAGTGTTCCTTATGCAGAAAAACTGACCATTGCCCTTCATTGTCTGGGCCAGTTCAATTACAATGATACAGTATCTGTAGGTTTTTTGCTTTAATACTGAAAAAATAATAAAAACTTTGAAAAAAAAACATGTTTTTTACATAACTTTTTTAGTCTATTGAGCTGTGTGTAGGCTCATTTTTTGTGGGATGATCTTTAGTTGTTTTTTTTATACCATTCTGGAATGTGTGTGACTTTTTGCTCATATTTTATTCGATTTTTTTAGGTTATATTTTATTAGTACAGGTGTTTTTTGGACACAGCAATGCCCATGATGTTTATATTTTTATTGTTTATGTTTTTATTTTTTTATTCTAGGAAAAGGGGGACAGTAATTTCAGAGAGAGCAGAGTCTTTAGGAATAACAGCAATACTATTGCTTATATTACAGCTGAATGTCCCAACCCAAACACTTGTGTAATTACCGGATTAACAACATCTTAAGGATCTAGCATGTTTATAGTTCAGGTCAATGGACCCGTGTTGGGGACACTTAACCAGCCCAGAAGTGTGCCCATGTTGCGCTCATGAGAAACTAGTCATAATCTGTCCTGAAGGCCCTGTAAAATGCATCTAACCTGTCAAAGTAAAAAATAACATCTGAAATTAGCCTTCTTCAAAATGTGGAGTGACTCACTATATGAGAACTTTCTTTCTTACTTTTCTAGGAAGTGGCTTCTGTCTTCAAGAGACTCTTCCTAATTGTCTCATAAAAGAGCGTCAATTCTGTGATGAGGCATCATGCATCAATGGCTACAAATGCTGCCCCAACATCTGCAGATCAGAATGCCGGGAACCTCTTCAAGGTAACGTGTGATTACAGAATTAAGAAACTTCTATAAGCAAAATTGATGGACAATGGCAAACTTACAATCCAGTGTATACATTGTAGATCAGGTTAACTGACCGAAGGAAGAAACAGAAAAAAACACAGAATAATACATTAGCTTTAACCTATTTGAACCAGCAGAATGCAGGCCATCATAACAACCACTTATACTAACTTCAGATCTGTAATATTAACACTTAGTAGGATGTTGAAGTTGTAACATAAAGTGAATTCAAAAGATTTAAGAATGAATAAGCTTACGCAGGTTACGTGAGTAAATATATTTACTAAGTGATTAAATTTAAGATAACACAAGGAAATCACATACAGAATAATAAAAAGTAAATAAACATCACTAGCCTAAATGGGGTGGAGACTCTGTCGATCATGCTATAACGCATGGATGTCTATCCTGTTATAACACATGACCGACACCCCAGGGTGTACAAGAGACATAGGGCAATCATACTTACATCCTACCTATAATAGAGGACCTGGTGGAGTCTGCCAGGGGAATGTGTGTCATAATGTTTTAAGTAAATAATGTCCACGTGATAAATTGTTGTAGCACCTGGACACGGCGCCTCAGAGACCCATGTATTAAGCCAGAAAATATATATATAAGTTGGGTATACTTTTAAAACATAACCTTTACTTTTAAAAGTTAAAAAATATAATAACCCATGGACGCCATACGCCCCATGGAGAGGAACTGAGGCTGGTTGCTGGACGAACCTGATGAGCATTAGCCCTCCTCCGTTTGACACACATCTTGAATCATTGTGGTGTCTTTTGAAAATTGGTCCCCTGATGATCTGGTGTACCCCCATCAGGGAAACGCGTCGGGACATGGTTTTGTTGTTCCAACAAGGGGTATTTGTGTGAATAGGGCCTCCTTTGTTTGTCCTTCCCTGACAAATTACTGGGCAGTCAAATCTGTTTAGGGGCAACAAGGGAAAGCCCTAGATAGTCAGGACCCTTTATAGGAGGTACTACCTCCCCTAACCCATCCCTGTCTTCACTAGACAGAACAGTGCACTTTTGAGGGTTGCTATAGGGGAAGAGACCCAGTACCCCTAGTAATAGGGTCTGTTTGAACCACGCGACTACAAGAGTGGTAAGACTGCATATTTTATATTTGCACTGGTGTGTAGCTTTTGCACTCATAATGTTTTAACCTGTTAGCCCCTCTTCCAGTGTGCAGGACGCATGTCTGTGAGATCACCCAGGAATGTGGTCTTAACAGCACAATGAAGGATGAGTACTATCTCTAACCCACTTCATTACAAGGGAACCTTATAAACTATTACGCAAAGTGTTAAATAGAATTAAAAGGGAGAACCAATCAATCAGTCACTTCAAAATACCCTTACAATACAGTAAAGTCGAGTAAGCCTTCAAAACCACCATAACCCACTAATGAAAAAGATATATCATGGACTATAAGTGCCACTCCAGAATACTTACCTACAACTATATTAGAGGTCTTCTGAACACAACATACCTAAAATTATCTCTCTCTGTTCTTTTGATCAGAGTTTTTGAAAGTTTTGATAAGCCATTGATTATATTGTAGATATACAACCAGGGGCATAACAAGTAGGCAAGGGGGTCCATAGTAAAACTACCAGGACCAACTTTAGCAGCGAGTTTAGAAAGTGAAAAGTGTATTATTTTAGTCTCACAACTGCATAGGGATAATGCACAAAATGATGAAACAATACAGAGATAATGCACACAGTGATGTCACAATACAGGGATAATAAATATAGTGATGTCACAGCATAGGGACAATAAACACAGTGATGTCACAGTACAAATATAGTAAAAATTGTAATGTAACAGTACAGAGATAAAAAACACTGATGTCACAGTGTAGAGATAATAAACACAGTAATGTGACAGTACAGAGATAATAAATACAATAATGTCACAGTACACGGAACATAAACATAGTGATGTCACAGTACAGAGATAATATACACAGTGATGTCACAGTACAGAGATAATAAATATAGTGATGTCACAGTACATAGATAATAAATACAGTGTTGTCACAGTACAGAGATAATAAATGCAGTGTAGTCACAGTATAGAGATAATAAACATAGTGATGTCACAGTACAGGGAATATAAACATAGTGATGTCACAGTACAGGGAATATAAACATAGTGATGTCGCAGTACAGAGATAATAAACACAATGATGTCATAGTACAGAGATAATAAACACTGTGATGTCACAGTATAGAGATAATAAATACAATGATGTCACAGTACAGGGATAATAACCACAGTGTTGTCACAGTACAGAGATAATAAAAACAGCGTGATAATATACAAAATGATGTCACAGTTCAGGGGTTATAAACAAAGTGATGTGATAGGCCAGAAACAGCACACATATTTATGTCACAGTACAGGGATAATCCACATAACATTATAGCACATGAAATATGTCACTAAGTACAATGCAACATCACTCTATAGGAAACAGCAAAAAAATAATCACGGATGCAGATACAATATACACGACTGGGATAATGCAAAAACTAATCATCCATGGTCATCACTCTGTGTAGAGATGGGCCCCTACATTGCTAGGTCCTATAGAACATTAGGGCTGTTACTCATCCAGCGCAGAAACCAGTTCCCATAAAAATAGGAATTGACTCTACATACATGGTGAGATGATTATGTTTCTTTTATTTCATCACATGTCATAGCTTGTCCCATTATGCAGAAAGTACTAGGATGTCTATGTCACACTACTAAAAATAGAGGCAATAAATTAAATTGGAATGGACTGTTTGAGTGGCGCATAAATAAGGCTTAGCTTCGCCAATTAACGCTTTCATTTTTTGTTTCACTAACTGGTTTGTTGTGTGTGTGTGTTTTTTTTAGTAAGAGCAGGTGAATGTCCCGAAAGCACAAAGTGTCCTTCTCAAACTGACAGCAAGGCCTGCTCATCTGATTATGACTGCCCAACTTTATTCAAGTGCTGCTCAACTTGTGGAAACACATGCGTCAAGGCATTAAATAGTAAGAAATTCTATTTTGATTTCAGAGAAATGTAGCTGTTTCAGTCCTGGCAGGAGTGCAACAAGCTCTTTTGGTGATCAGGCAGGAGGTTCAAGATATGTTTCACCAAACTTGGTTTCTGAGGAAAAACATGGATGCTGGCTAGATAATCATTCCTATGATGGCCTATGTCACCCAGACCCTGATCCATACCAATCTCTAGTGTTTAGATTGTGTTCAAATCTGGACTGCAGCCATGTTTTTCTAGACAACCTCTTTAACCCCTTCCTGACATGTAAGACGGATGTAGGGTCTTGAAAGATAGCGCCCACTTGCAAGTGCAGTGGGTGCCATAGCCTTTGGGTTTATGCTGTTTTAAACAGCAGATCCTCGTGGCTAGTGTCTGCGATTGGCAATAACGCCAATTGCAGGGAAGCTGTTCCTTATATGTTATAGCCTCAGTGTTACAGCTGTAATTCCTATGGAGCCCTGGTAGATATCATAGGGAATTCCATAAAAACAAAACCTATAAAACTGTGTTGAAACATTTTTTTTTAAATTCCACACAATTTTTAATTTTTTTCCATCTTCTCACTACATTGTATTCAATATTAAATGGTGTCATTAGACGGTATAACTTGTCCTGCAAAAAACAAGCCCCCATATGGCTATATAAATGGAAAAAAATCAAAACTTTATGGACCCAGGAAGGCAAGGAGTCAAAAACTGAAAATTCTCCAGGGCTGAAAGGGTTAATAGAGCGAACAGAATACACATGTAGCCACTTCTGTATTTAGACTCCTTTTGTACATGGCTTCTGCCAGCACTCTTAGCTGGCATATCTCATGAAACATCCTTTTAAAGAGGACCTCTCCTGACATGTCTATTACATCCAGGAGCCAAAACTTTGTTATTTTTAAATTTTTCCATCAATGCAGACATAGGAGGGATTGCTTTTTGAGTCTTTTTAATGGCAACATTTTGGAGTACATATAATGCATTGAAAATATGTATTTTTTGTGGAATGAAATAAAAACAGTAATTTCACATTTTTTGTTGTTTTTTGTCTTTTTGGGTTTCATTTTTACAGAATTCATTATGCAGTATAAATGACATGTTAACTTTATTCTGCTGGTCAGTACAATTATGGCAATTCCAAATTCATACCATTTTTAATGTTCTGCTGCTTTGGCACAATAAAAAAAAAATTTTTTTGAAAAAAAAACTATATGTTTTTGTGCGGCCATATTCTGAAAGCCATCGCTTTTAATTTTCCATTGTTGAGGACTTGATTGTTTCTTTCATTTATACTAATTTTGGGTACAGAGGACTCTGATCGCTTTTTATTCTTTTTTTGAAGGTCTAAAAAATGGCAGTTCTGACACTGTTTTTTTCATTTTTACTTTATTTTTTATTACAGCGTTAGACCTCTTTCACACGAGCGTGTCCGGATTTGGTCCGGATGTGTTCAGGAAAATCCGCACGCATCCGCACCAATCCGCACGCAATCGCAGTCAGTTTTGACTGCGATTGCGTACGTTCGTTCAGTTTTTTCCGCGCGGGTGCGAAGCGTTTCAATGCGTTTTTCACGCGCGTGCGAAAAAACTGAATGTTTACAAACAACATCTCTTAGCAACCATGCGTTAAAACCGCATTGCACCCGCACTTGTGTGCGGATGCAATGCGATTTTCACGCAGACCCATTCACTTCAATGGGGCCAGTTCTGCGTGAAAAACATGCTGCGATTTTCACGCAACGGCGAACTGCTGCGTGAAAAACATCGCTCATGTGAAAAGCCCCATTGAAATGAATGGGTCAGGATTCAGTGCGGGTGCAATGCGTTCGCATCACACATTGCACCCGCGCGGAAACATCGCCCGTGTGAAAGGGGCCTTAACCATGTGGACTAAATAACATTATAGTTTTATTGTTCTGGTCATCTGGTCATTATTTGTCAGTCTTTATTATTTTTTTATTCCCATTTATATTTGTAAGGGTAAACAGACATTTTTTAAAAATGTGTTTATATTTTTTAAAATATTTTGTTAAACTTTTCTCACTTTTGTTCAGAATTTTTGATTGATCACTAAATAATACATTTTCTGTATTGTAGTGTATTGTATCTGAGTTTCACACTGATCGGCAGCGTGTTAGACTCTGCCTCTAGCAAGGCTTAGTAGGTTCCCATAAATGGCAGAAACGGAGGTTATTGTGAGGCCCCTCACTGTCAGGACAACCCCTTGGCACCCACATTCACGTCAAAGGAGAGTCGAGTTGACTGACAAGGGAGCTCCTTCCCCCTGTCTAACCTCTTAGATGCCATAGTCTTTATAGACCAAAGCATCTAAGGTGTTTAATTGCTGAGACTGGAGTACTCCAATCCCGGCTATTGCAGCAGGAGCCCGGCTATATGTACCAGCTGTGCTCCTTCTACAGTGACAATACCCGCAAGATCAACATGATATGTATTTCTGTCATGGAGCACAAACTGGTCTTTGCTCATGATGAATATATACATAATGGACCATAAAGAGGTTAAGAAAAAGAAATGGTAACAAAACAGTCAGGCAAATGTACAGGACCATGAATGACCATATGGTGACTTCACAGACTTTTCTTTCAAATGAGACCATGCTGCTTATTATAGGGTTACCCCTTTTTATTAAAAGAAGCAATTCTAATTCTAACTTTATATGAAGAGAATTTCTAGTTATGTAATCCCTTAATACAATTTTATATATGTGGCACGTACATACTTACATTTTATATAAGTCTAACATAATGATCAAATAGATTACACTAGAAATGATTGGACCAGAGAAGATTAATGTATATCTCTTGTCTTTTATTCCAGTCCCTTCATTCCTACATAATGGCACTGGTTCAATAGTCATCATTGGAGGAGGAAAATGAAGAGCGGGACATCGCATTGTGTATATAGCTGTTTATTTATATACCAGGGTGCAATCATCGTACAACCTCCATATGATATGACGATTGCTTGCATGTTTTCCTCTGAGTCATGTCCGATAATGCTTGTGCCCTCTTAAACATTTGCCATTATTTTGTCCAGTTTTGATGGGTTCAGACCATAGGTTGCACTGCATTATTTTTTGTTCCTCTACATTTTGGTTGCTGCTTATTTTTTGTATATGTTTTACTGTATATTTTGCAAACAAATGAATAAATATTACTACACCAACCATTTGTAATCTGTTTCATCCAGCTCAGTCACATCCATTCGTTTGAATCCTTTCATTATGGGCACCATGTGGTTCCAGTCTGACCACCAGTCCAGAGCTTGCTCCCCTGTGTAGGCAAAACGCCAGTCTTTCCTGTGTACAAGACTACAAGATGACACCAGTATCCACCTCCTTCCCTACCCACCAAGCTCAGTCCTTCTTGTTCCTCTGTATGTCCCTCCATGTAAAAGAGTATTCCTCAAGATATAATTTCTGCCTTACCTCAGAGACCAGGAGACTAGTGATAAAGTAGTTGACTTTACAATATTTAGGGTTATAATTAGTGTTGAGCAAGCATGCTCGGCCGAATAGTGTATTCGGCCGAGCATGGCGGCACTCGGGACCACGCTCGTGTGTGCTCGAGCGCCATGCTCGAGTCCCCTCCCCGCACGCTAATTAGCCAATTAGCGTGCGGGGAGGTACTGGCATTCACTGTAATGCCGTAGCCATCTTGGCTACTGGCATTACAGTGATTGGCTGGCCAGGAACGCATCATCGGGTGCTATATAGCACCCGGTGACATGTGACCTGGCTCAGACCGAGTCAGGGAGAGCTGCTGCAAGGAGGGACAGATAATGTAGAGATAGAAATTGGCTAGGCAGGGCTAGTATTTCTGTTGAAAAGACCCAAAAGCCCTTTTAAGGGCTATTGTGATATCTGGCTACAATATATATATTTTTTTTTTTTGGGGGGGGGGGGGTTAAAAATTGCGCAAGGTGGCCTGAGCTTAACACCACCTGCGCAGCTTGTGCATTCTAATCCTTTCTATATCCTATATACCTGACATCCATTGTCATTTTTTCTGCCGCTAATCAAGGACACAGTAACTGCGCTGCGTCTGCTGTATAACGTTTGTGCAAGGAGGCGCAGATAGTGTAGGGATAGGATTTGGCTAGGCAGGGCTAGTTGTTCTGTTGAAAAGACCCAAAAGTCCTTTTAAAGACTATTGTTACATCTGGCTGCAATATATTTTTTTCTTTTGGGGCAAAAATAACGCAAGTTTGCCTGACCTTAACACCACCTGCGCAGCTTGTGCATTATAACGTTACTGTATCCTATATAACTGATATCCGGTGTCATTTTTTCTGCCGTTAATGAAGTCGACATTACCTGCGTGGCTTGTGCATTATAACGTTACTGTATCCTATATAGCTGAGATCCGGTGTCATTTTTTCTGCCGTTAATCAAGTCGACATTACCTGCGCAGCTTGTGCATTATAATGTTGCTGTATCCTATATAGCTGACATCCGGTGTCATTTTTTCTGCCGTTAATCAAGTCGACATTACCTGTGCGGCTTCTGCATTATAACGTTGCTGTATCCTATATAGCTGACATCCGGTGTCATTTTTTCTGCCGTTAATCAAGGCAACATTACCTGCGCTGCGTCAGCTGTATAAAGTTTGTGCAAGGAGGGACAGATAGTGTAGGGATAGAAATTGGCTAGGCAGAGCTAGTTGTTCTGTTGAAAAGCCATTTTAAGGGATAATCTATCTGGCTGCAATATATTATTTTTCTGGTGGGTTAAAAATTGCGCAAAGTTGCCTGACCTTAACACCACCTTTGCAGCATCTGCTGTCTAACATTTGTGTATCCCAAATACCTGAAATCCGATGTATTTTTTTCTGCCGCTATTCAAGGCGACATTACTAATATCGCCGTGATTAGTGGCAGTAAAAAACGCAATAAATGTCAGGAATATAGTAGAAACAAACATTGTACTGCACATGTAATGTCGTCGTGATTAGCAGCAGAAAAAAACAAAATAAATGTCAGGTATATAGGAGAAACAAACATTGTACCGCACATGTAATGTCGCCGTGATTAGCGGCAGAAAAAACGCAATAAATGTCAGGTATATAGGAGAAACAAACATTGTACTGCACATGTAATGTCGCCGTGATTAGCGCCAGAAAAAAACGCAATAAATGTCAGGTATATAGGAGAAACAAACATTGTACTGCACATGTAATGTCGCCGTGATTAGCGCCAGAAAAAAACGCGATAAATGTCAGGTATATAGGAGAAACAAACATTGCACTGCACATATAATGTCGCCGTGATTAGCGGCAAAAAAAAAACGCAGTAAATGTCAGGTATATAGGAGAAACAAACATTGTACTGCACATGTAATGTCGCCGTCACTAGCGGCAGAAAAAAACGCAATGAATGTCAGGTATATAGGAGAAACAAACATTGTAATGCACATGCTGCGCAGCTGGTGTTAAGATTAGGCAAATTTTGACCATCAAGAATAAAAATATTGCAGCCAGATATAACAATAGTCCTTAAAAGGACTTTTGGGTCTTTTCAACACAACAACTAGCCCTCCCTAGCCAAATCCTATCCCTACACTATCTGTGCCTCCTTGCTCAAACGTTATACATTATATGAATAACGGCAGAAAAAAATACACTGGATGTCAGGTATGTAGGATACAGAAAGGTTATACTGCACACGCAGTACACGCAGCACACGTTTGCTCATTCTAAATATTTCTGACATTTGGTGAAATTTTTCTGCTCATATACTACGCAGTAAGGGACAGGGAAGTGGGCATGCTGCTGATGGTGCACGCAGAGGCCATGGCTCTGGGCGCAGAGAAACAGTGTCTGCTGGCAGAGCACAAGAAACAAAACTCCTAGTAGTGAACCTCTTAAATATTTAAAGGCAAGGGCAGCCTAATAAGCAGTTTGATATGTGGAGGAACAGTAAAATATCAATTTTTGTAGATGACACTAGCCTGTGTAAAGTAATTAACACAGAAGAGGACAGTACACTGCTACAGATGGATCTGGATAGACTGTAGGCTTGGGCAGAGAAGTGGCAGATGAGATTTAACACTGACAAATGTAAGGTTATGCATATGGGAAGGAATAATGCAAGTCACCAGAACATACTAAATGGTAAAACATTGGGTAACTCTGACATGGAAAAGGACCTAGGAATTTTAGTGAACAGCAAACTAAGCTGTAGAAACCAGTGTCAGACAGCTGCTGCCAAGGCCAATAAAATAATGGGTTGCATAAAAAGAGGTATAGATGCCCGTGATGAGAACATAGTCCTGCCACTTTACAAATCACTAGTCAGACCACACATGGAGTACTGTGTACAGTTCTGGGCTCCTGTGAACAAGGCAGACATAGCAGAGCTGGAGAGGGTTCAGAGGAGGGCAACTAAAGTAATAACTGGAATGAGTGGACTCCAGTACCCAGAAAGATTATCAAAATTAGGGTTATTCATTTTAGAAAAAAGACGATTGAAGGGAGATCTAATAACTATGTATAAATATATCAGGGATCAGTACAGAGATCTCTTTCATGATCTATTTATCCCCAGGACTGTGACTGTGACGAGGGGACATCCTCTGCGTCTGGAGGAAAGAAGGTTTGTACACAAACATAGAACAGGATTCTTTACGGTAAGAGCAGTGAGACTATGGAACTCTCTGCCTGAGGAGGTGGTAATGGTAAGTTCACTAAAAGAGTTCAAGAGGGGCCTGGATGTATTTCTGAAGTGTAATAATATTACAGGTTATAGTTACTAGAGAGGAGTCGTTGATCCAGGGAGTTATTCTGATTGCCTGATTGGAGTCGGGAAGGAATTTTTTCCCCTAAAGTGAGGAACATTGGCTTCTACCTCACATGGGTTTTTTGCCTTCCTCTGGATCAACTTGTAGGAAAACTGGCTGAACTGGATGGACAGATGTCTTTTTTTGGCCTTATAAACTATGATACTATGTTTACTATGTGTGCTCGCAATTCTCACGATACTCTTCTTCTTTGTGTGGTGCCAAATCGATTGGAAGTATTAGTATGCGCGCCATACTGCTTTCACAATGATACCAGAACACAAGTTGGTTTCATGGAAAATACTTCACATCCCCCAAGCAAGAGCCAGTTTATTAAAGAGACAGTCACTTATATAGTAGGTAAGACATAGACAAAAAGGGGTGTTACTTAAGCAGAGTGATTGGTTCTTTGACACAAGCTGAGTTCATTGGTTAATTTGCAAGAGGCAAATTAACATGTCTTAAAACAAAGAGAGTGTTCACGTGACTCACATAGCTAACTAGCTGTCATCTAGTGGTCAAAAACAAGTAGTACCGGCTTTACACAATATATATAAAAACCTATCTCTCAAATCCCTCCTTTTTGCGGGAAATAGACCCAAGGTGAACAGGCAAAGTGAGGTACTCTCCCAATGCCCCAAACAGCGAAGAGCTGGACTTTCCTTATTGCTTCACCAGGTCTCCCCAACTCCCTTTTGGGTTTGCCTTCACCTTGTCCTATTTACTCTGCAACCATCAACAAGGTTTTTATTTACTTCAGGATGGAATTGCATTCTTTATACAGTTGTAATCTTATCTTTGACAGAGTCACAGCACATATACATGGTGTGGGCATAGACATATTAAACATTTTAAAAACAACAATTTTAATTTTTGGCCAGTTCATTGGATAGTCGTCAGTCTCTTCAGATCCTTGATGATACTTCCATCGGGTGTTATTCGGAATGTAGGTACAGCTGGAACTTCCAAAGATCTTGTAGACCCCTCCTTTTTCTGCTGCTGAGGACCAGTTGGTTCTGCAGAGTCATCATCGAAGAAGAGCTCAGTTGTTCCTCTGTTCCCTTCATAGCGTCACCGGTGTAGTTCACAAATCTCTGTTGATGATAATAGAGATGTTAATCCAATCTACATTTTATTTATTCCTAATTATTGGAATGAATGACTCAACTCCTACGGCTACTCCTATGGCTACCTCACTTCTAGCTTTAAAAATTCATCAGAAACTCTTCTAGGGACTCCTGTGGCATTTATGTATACTTGAGAGTCAAAGGATGTATGACGAAACCCTCTTAATCATTACCAGACATTATTTTGCTAACTAACTTTATTTCACTCAAAATGTGAAAATAGAACAAATGGCATCAGTACTTGATCAGGGTACATTGGCCATTCCATTCTATTTGCATCCTTGGTTGGAGTTTCAGATCTTCACACAACCACCAGATATCTGCATGTTGATAGAGGATTATATAAGAAACATATCCTGGAGGGAAAACACCAATAGGCCTTTCTGTATAAAATCCTGTCTCTGAGGCCAGGTTGTCTTCATTTCTCTAAATTGGCCAAATATTTAACGCCAATTATAGGTAAGGATGTAGGAGCCACAGATGCAATTGGACTTTGAGGGTTTTCCCTTACCAATATTCTAAATTTGCCTAGGGGATCTTTGCCACTTATTTATGCTCCTAAAACATATATTACCAAATTCTATAGGATTTCTAATAGACAGGAACAAAGGATTGCACTCATTATGTTTTCAATCGTCTGGTGGTGTTCCCTTCAGGGTAGTCATCCTCTGCAACAAATTCTCATCTTTACTGACTCTAGGAGATCCACAGCCTCCACTGATTTATATTCCCAATACTTAGGACTAGTGTTCCGTCTTGCTTATCTCCAATGTCCACAGTTGGTATGGTCATCTCTAAACACTGCACAATTACCATAGACTGGTTCAGTTGTTGTCACACAGATGTACTTATCTGACCAAAGCCAAGTGTCCTATCTGTCATCTGTCCACTACACTACAAAAGTCAAACTTGGCATTTCCTGACTCACATTGATAAAATACCATTGGAATTTGATCGAACTGTTTTCCCTCTTGTACCACATAAACCAAACAATAAGACATATAAAAGCATTATAGCCCCTGTAGTCCTGGCACTTGATTGCTATGTGACACATGGATCCATTCCAATTGGACAGCCATGGCGGTGGTTAACAGGACTTGATGTAGATCCTCAAACTTGACTCTCGGACTTTCCATACGCCTCTCCTTTCACCACTTCCCAATCTCCTGGTTGTAAAGATTGAGTTGTCTCTTATGCAGTCTGGATCTGGAAAACAAGCTAAAACTTGGACATACACATTAGACAGTCTGTTTGTGAGACAGATAACATACTTTGAAACACTACTATGCTGCTTCTGGAGCTATTGGGGAAATAGAGATCTAACCTAGGGACATTCTCAAAGAGTACTTCCTAAGGACTCAGGACTATCTTCTGGTTAGATGAAGAAGAGCCCCAGGAGTAGGTATTCTCTCCTTAGCCAGTATCTTTAGCTGTAGCCTTTGCTATAGGCCAGGTCTCCAAATATCCTGGAAAAGAGAACAATTCAGACAGGGACATATTCACATTGGTCTACCTTTGTTAACTGAATGTAGTCAATCCGTAGTCTCTGAAATAGGTAAGATGACCTGAGTATATGCCTTCCTGGAACTCCCATAGTTCTCCCATCATTATTACAGCAGTCACTTAGTGGCAGCATTGTTAAACCCAGGAGCCATCCACCACAGAACCCAGTCACACCTTCTCTCTCTCTTGATTTGCCCATGTTCTAAATCCATCCTCTTTAGGTAGAGTGCCCTCTGAGGAAAAGAATTTCTTACCAACCTTTCCAGAGTCCATTCTCAGTCGTCACTTCTACCTTTTGATGTTTCTCTTCAGCCTCTGTAGCCTGTATCTGAAAAGACTCAAACCTTTTGGAAGTCTACTGGCCCAAAACCATCCTGTATCACATAGACTTCCACTTACTATAGGCTTCAGGTAATAGTTTAGCCTTTACCTCCTCAGGTAGCATCAGGGCATCAAACATCTTTCATACACTCAGCATTCATTATTGATGGGCTTACCCATGGATCAAACAAAATCTCTGCACCACCAGATTAGACCATAATAATGAGCGATACCGAAGGCATACCTGAATGTTAGCAGTCTTACCCTCAGCCATCTTACAAACCTCAGTGAGCGCCTTCAGCTCTGCCTCCTGCACTGACATTGCTGGAGGGAGTGGTTCTGACTTTACAACATTTGGGTAGGAACAGCATATCCTGTCCGAACTGATTCATCTGCAAGAAACTCAAAATTTGATTATTAATTGGAAACAATCATGTCAATTTTTAACATCAGAAAGGAGGTGACTGATACTACTACTCCCTCCCCCTCCCCTCCCCCCTCCAGAGGCAGCAGAATAGTCGGATTCAAAGTTGTACACCTTGAAGGCAGAGTAGGAACTACATTACCATCTACTCCTACACATGTAATACTACCCTTAGCCACAAGAGTTTATGAAACATTTTTGCTATGAGGCAATGGGGCCAGTCGCTAAGGATTGTATAGTTGATAGGACACAGCATTTGACTCAGGATATCCTATTTCTTATGGGCGTTGCACTTGAGGGGCTGAATATTCGTATCCTCCTCCCATGGGCGAGGAAATGGGCAGGTACACACAAAGTCTTCCTTCCCCCTTCTTGTGGGGAGCACTGATGAAAAGCCATGCCCGCCTTAGGCCTTTTGTTCAATTCAGTTTCTGCACCCTCCTTTTTTTAATGGAACTTGCAACAAAATGGGTGGGCATAATGATCTTCACTCAGGCCTAACCAATACCCAGCTTTCCCAGATGATCCTCTCAAGACCATCCCCAAAGGCAGCAGTTAAGATTTTCTTTTCTCATGCATGTCTGAGGTCTATTCAAAACCCAAATTTACCCATCTTTGCTGGAGTCTATTGGAAACTTTCTCCACACTCTCTGCTCTGAACTAATGCATATCAGACAATGTGACTGACTTATCACCTAGATGCTTCCTCTCAGACTAAGTGAGATCCCACTGTTGAAGCTATAACTTGAGAGAGAATTCACCAGCTCTACCTTGGACTAAACCTTCCAAATCTCATCAACAACAAGAGAAAGCTTTCCATATTTTAGCTAACTCCCTACAGAACAGCATAGGTAAGTCCTCTGATTGGGAATTCTACTCATCATGACAAACATTTCACTAGGGGACCAAGGACACTTCCAATTGGCATCATAAGTGCAATCACTATAGTCAAATTTTCCCAGTTTTTAACTAGTGGGACATTCAATTTAGAAAATTTATTAGCAGACAGTTTACAGATAATACATATGTTACTAAATTTTTGTGTCTACAGATGCATTACCAGCCCCCACCCTCCCCCCTGACCACCACCATATGGGTGGGATTGAATTCCTGAGGAGGGGGCTATTACTTCAGGAGTACCTGAAGTGGGAGAATAAGAAACACCACACACGATGGGAGGTGTTCCTGTTGGAGCACATTCCAGAGGACAGGAGGGGTTCTTGTAGAACTACAAGTTACAGAAGACACAAAAGGGGTTGTAACAGAAATTGAAACAGAAGGGGGATGGGTGCCACATGTTTTTTTCTTCATTGTTCTCTCAGGATTCAAAATCCTCCATCTTGCAATAGAAATATTGCCCATTTTTCTCAACCTACTTCAACTTTCTATCAGTCACTTCCATAAACAATATCAACCATATTTCAACTTGCACCAGCCTATAATTCTCCTTCCAACCAACTTCTCTTTTCCTTCAATACTTCTACCTCCTGATGGCATCCCTACCGACTGCATAGCTGACAAAAGCTGGTCATTACACTCTGTGACATTAGAATTACCCATTTTTTCTCTCAGCTCCCCTAAAAAGGCTGACAATATTCAGCTCTAAGTTGGGTGATGCACCCTCACTGCAGAGGCTGACAATATTCAGCTCTCTCTCTTAGCTCTAAGCTATGCTATAACTATATGGGTTTCTAATCTAATGCACTTTCCTTCTTATGCAGTTCCAATATACAGCCTCTAGGTGGAGCTCCTACACAATGCTACATACTTCCGGATACTACTGGAAAACAATTTTATATATAGTATATCCGGGATGCCACCGGATATCTGTTCTACCTTTTTCTGAGCAGCCGTTAACAGCTCACTATTATATCCTATGACACTAGAATTATTAATTTTTTTGTCTTTTTTTAATTTTATTAATATCTTATTAATATTCTTCCAAATCGGGAAACCACATAAATACATAACCTAGACATCTTCCTAAAAGGGAAACCTCATAAAAACACAACCTAGACTTCTTAACCAGGGATCCACAAAATAAAATACGCAAAAAAGAAAAAGAAAAATTCATCCAGTTAAGGGAACCTCAAAAATACACATTCTAGGCTCTTCCAATTAGGGAAAACTCAAAACCACATAATCTAGGTTCTTCAGATGAGGGGATACACTCTTCTATCAAAACTCTCGTCAGAGCTTGCTAAATTTCATTCTAGGTCACAGGATACAACTATCAAGTAATTAAAAAAAACTTCCGCTGGCTCAGCACAACAATACAACATGAAAAGCCACACAAAGAAGGAATTCATAGGGTTCTTTCGTTCTAAAGGACAAATCAGCCATAATTGAACCCTTAGCAGTAAATACCACCTAATCCAACACTTAGAAGTCAAAAAAACGGAAATCTTAGAGTAGTTTAGTAAGAAATAAAGCTTTCTTACCTTGCCGGTGAATGATCCAGTCTAAAGGTTCCGCTTAAGTGCTGCTTTATCGGTTGAATTGAATGATATTCAAGCTGATTTGCCCCACGTGCTGGGCGCCATTAATTGTGATCGCAATTCTCGCGATACTCCTCTTCTTTGTGTGGTGCCAAATCGATTGGAAGTATTAGTATGTGCGCCATACTGCTTTCACAATGATACCAGAACACAAGTTGGTTTCATGGAAAATACTTCACATCCCCCAAGCAAGAGCCAGTTTATTAAAGAGACAGTCACTTTTATAGTAGGTAAGACATAGACAAAAAGGGGTTTTACTTAAGCAGAGTGATTGGTTCTTTGACACAAGCTGAGTTCATTGGTTAATTTGCAAGAGGCAAATTAACATGTCTTAAAACAAAGAGAGTGTTCACGTGACTCACATAGCTAACTAGCTGTCATCTAGTGGTCAACACAATATATATAAAAACCTATCTCTCACACTATGTTACTAGGAGTAAGAGGACAAGAAGAGGAAGGGGTGAATGGAAATACAGTGTATTCAATACACCCTAAAAGCCACATTTAAAGTTCCTTTATGTTCAGCCGCTTTCCTCTGGTGGGGTTGATTTTGATTAGCGTCAACCTGTCAGCATTTTCAGTTGACAGGCGGATGCGCTTAGCAGTTATTATGCCCTCAGCCAGGGCCGGCTCCAGGTTCATGTGAGCCCTTGGGCGATAAAGTCTCAGTGGGCCCCCTTACAGAGTGATAAGTCTCTGAGTACAGATACTATAGTAGATGTCACCTGCAGTCCTATGTAACAGCACAGATAACACAGTGATGGCTATCTGAGTACAGATAATGTAGTAGTATTACCTGCAGTCCTATGTAAAAGCTACAGGATGCAGGCCCTCTGGAGGAATGTCTTCTTGTTTTATGTGTAGACTCTGGCTAAGCGGTCTCTTTTGAAGGCAGAGTGATTGAAGAGTTGTGCCAGATAAGGAGGATGCACACTACCCAAGGAAATTGAGCTTATAAGTGCCTAACCCAGATATAGCTATGGCTACTGAAACCGTGGAGGAACAGAAAAAAGGAGAGGTGGCTAGACTAAATTGCTTAGCTGATATCCATGTATA
>ONZH01015921.1:0-34183 GCA_900303285.1 Rhinella marina
TCTGTTGTCACCACCATATGTGGTTTGCCTATAGCAGCCCAAGTCTGCAACATTCCCCTTTTTATCTCCAAGTGATCTATTTCTGCACGTCACGTAATAAAATAGTTTCTTTTGCTCTCCAGTGATACAAATCCATTTCATAAAATCCTTTCTTTCTCTTTAACTGATCTATACTGAACGTCACTTTTAAAAATACGTCTTTTTCCTCACTTTCTCTCTCTCCAAACTATTTTTCCGGATAGGTGCCGTATACGGTATTAAACTGAGAGGAATGCATACAACATATGCCCCACTTGACAAATTTCAGAATTGACAACCGTACCGGTTGATGCTAAATTTTTAAGTTGGGGTCCTGCGTCGTCATTCGAACTCCATCTGGCTGTTTTCACCACCACACGCTAGCCAAGGGGGCACTCCTCTGGCTCTTCCAGCTCAACCTCCTTCCCCTCAGCCTGCCCCCCACCTACAGACCCTCTCTCCAAACAATTTACCCGGGTAGGGGACGTATTAGATATTGTACAGATTTTTTTTTTGGTTCTTCTTTTAATTGCCTCCTGCGATAGACGGGAATCGAACCCGGGTCAACTGCTTGGGAAGCAGCTATGCTCACCACTTTACCACCAACAGCCACAGCAACTGATAAGAACAGATACTAAAGTTGATGTAAGCCAACATTTCGACAATCGATAACCCGAAACGGGTCCACCGTCGAGCCCGGCGTTCGGCCACCCTGAGCATTTCACATACTCTGACCAGTCTGACCCTGGGGCCGCTCATGTACTGCCCACTTGGAGGATTGCGGGGCCTACCTCATTCACGGTTTCTCAGAATTACTATGCCACTTCCTCTAACCCCTCCTCCTCCACCTTCGAATTACCATCCATGCTTCACGTCCTGCTACCTCAGTCTAACTCGGTCACTCTGTTGTCACCGCTATGCTGCGTCAGGCTAAATTTTTGGGTGGCTCACCTGCTACCTCGTGTAACTTGGTCACTTATTGGTGTCACCGCCATGCTGTGTCAGGCTTATGCCTGCATCGTGTGGCTGTGGATAGGAGAGCAGTGCCAGCATGGGCATGGGTGATGGACCTTCGTTGCACCTAGTTGGGTGCTTCCCTATATATTCCCACCATGCCAGCCATGGGTTGTAGATAAACTAATAACAGGAAAAACAAAAACAAAAAAAATTACAGAAGGGTCAACTACAGACACTCCTAAACAATTTTATATGAGGGAGTGTCTCCCCGTCTGCCATCGTGTTCGGTCAGGCTGTCAGTAGGTACACCACCTCTGTCTTCCGCAGAAGCGGCCACTATGAGGAAGGCCACGGCAAGAACATCCCCTTTTCAATTGAGAGCAAGTGTAGAATTGTAGGAGGATGACACTTTTCTTCCGCAGTGGATTCACCTTCCCCTTTATCATTGCCAGACAACAGTTGGTGAAAAAGTAATTGGCAATGATGAAGAAAATGTAACGGTGCAGTGGACCGTCTGTGACGCAAAACCTATATATTCCCACCATGCCAGCCATGGGTTGTACATAAACTAATAACAGGAAAAAAATTGTCTTGTTTTCAAAAATTGATGAATATTGTCTTTTATTTCCTTGTCTTCATCAAAATTATCTAACATTGTCAAGTCTTCCGAAACAATCAATTCTCTCCATTGTGCTTGCATATACCAAACCATAGCTGTCTGTCTGATTTTTTTCTACAAAAATGGTCTTGTCTTTCATTATTTCTCAAAAAAAGCAGAAAATGTGGGATGATTCTAGGAATAGTTGCTGTATAACAAGGTGCAGGATCAATACTTGTCTTTCATAGGTTACTGGATCAGAAGCCAGGTCCTACTGACCTATTCCTATTTCCACGTTTGTGCCAGTCTGGTTTCCACAACAAGCTATTATCCATCTCTTCCCTCCTCGTCCGTCTCAATGAGCTTCCTTCTGTCCCCAACAGAAACAGGACAGAGCATTACTTTCACTCCAACTCATCTCTCTTTTCTTCCTGCAGGTGCCTCTGTTCTTTGTGCACCACTGTGTCTAGGCTGTACTAAACTGTGACTTGACATCACACAGCATTGCGGTACTACGTTCAACACTTAAGAAAAATGGAGAAGAAGACCAGGGAATGGTGGGTAATACTAATGCTAGGACTAGGAGCACCATACTCACCGCTTCTTGGGCCCTGAAAAAAAATCCATTTGTCCTCCTCTTGAGTCCTTCCTGAGTTTGAGTTTGGACCCCATAGCTGTCCCCTGCTTCAATAGTAGCTATGTCCCTGGTGTATTGTCTTATCCAGAATCCAGTGTATTTTCAGAGAGTGTATTCAGCATTAGGCATTGTCACACCTAAGCAGACAAAATTGTGGCATGGATCTTTAAGAATTTGCACACACCTCCTACTGAGGCCAATGAGGCCATTGTCACACCTAAGCAGACACAATTGTGGCATGGATCTTTGAGGATTTGCATACACCTACTAATGAGGCCAATGATCTCCCATTTATCGCTGGCTCAACAATGCCACAGCCGTTGTTTGCCTGTCCATCATGTTGCATATTGTATTGTTGCTGCGGCCACTGTGCTGCAATTCCCCTTACTACTACCCCTACATAGCTGCATAACTCCTGTCAGGTTCCATACTGTATTGCTGCTGCAGCTATTACTGTCAATACTACTCTCCTTACACAGTCACACATTTCCTGCCTTGTCAGGTTCCATACTGTGCTGCTACTGCTGCAGCTACTGTAGTAATACCCCTACACAGCTACACATCTACTTGTCTGTAAGGTTCCACATCTATACTGTACTGGTGCTGCTCCCAAAAGAGGGAGAATTTTTGGATGCTTGTTCAGAACAAGCCACTGTTTCTTCCGATACTACTGTATATGTGCATAAACATGGGCAGGCATCTGCCCTGAATACGGGACAAGGCACTGCTTCTTCTGATAATACCATGTGCGTGTATAAACATGGGCAGGCATCTGCCCTCAATAAAGGACAATTTTTGGAATTTTTTTTAATTTTAAAAAGCATAATAAACATAACAAATCCAACAGTGCAGTGCATTTTTGAACAGACCATTTTTTAACACTGTCAACCATGCATGTATCCATAACTATATATGTCAGTGCCACATTATTTACTATTGGTATCTTTGTGTTAATGAAAAAAAAATAATAAAAAAGAGAGAATATGAAAGAGAAGAAAAAAATATGAGTCCCAGGAAACTTCTGAGAGTCATACATACATTTTTAGGCCAATTGGAATACTTGATTAGAGTAGAATCAATTTAGACTCAAATCAAATTTTCAGATTCTTTGGAATCAGGCCCAAAATTTGTTTATCTCTCATAATAAATAGCACTTTCACGATACAGGGACACTAAGTACACTGATGTAACAGTGCAAAGATAACAGACAGATAAATGTCACAGTACAGAGATAATAACCAGTGATGTTGCCGTACAGAGATAATAAACACTGTGATGTTACAGCACAGGCATAACAAACAGAGATGGCACCCAGGGTTAATAAGATCAGTGATGTCACAGAATGGGGATAAACATAGATGTCAATAAAGGAAGCACAGCAATATCACTGTACACGAATAACAAATACAGAAATGTCACCGAACAGAGGTAAGGAGGGTACTATCTTGACTTGAGTAGAATGCCTTAATCAGGGTAAGGAGGCTTTTAGGCCATACATGCTCCTCTGGAATTCTGGGCAAAAGGGATACAAATGAGCATTTAGCAAGTTCTGCCTCTAATGCCCTCAGATGTAAATAGGCCTTGAGACAGGACTTGAATAATAAGGCTACTTTCACACTAGCGTTTTAAAATTCCGGTATTGAGTTCCGTCATAGGGGCTCAATACCGGAATAAAACGCTTCAGTTTTGTCCCCATTCATTGTCAATGGGGACAAAACTGAACTGAAGACAACGGAATGCTCCTGAAAGCATTCCGTTCCGTCTTCAGACCGGAGAACAAACCGCAGCATGCTGCGGTTTGCTCTCCGGTCCAGGCATCCGCACCAAGACGGATCCGGAATGACCCCCAATGCAAGTCAATGGGGGTGGATCCGTCTGGTGTGACCACAATGGTAACCGGATCTGCCCTCCATTGACTTTCAATGGAGTTCATGACGGATCCGGCTACACATAGACACATACAGACATAGAAATACACATAAACATACACACACATATACACAGACAAATACACATACATACTTACATGCACCCCGGCAGGTCTTCAGAGCGTCGGAGGGACAGGACGGCGCGCACAGGTGATGATTCCACCAGGCGCCCATCAGAGGGCGCTGTGGGGAATCGTCACCTGTGCGAGCCGTCCTGTCCCTCCGACGCTCTGAAGACCTGCCGGGAGCATGTAAGTATGTATGTGTATTTGTCTGTGTATTTATGTTTGTATGTTTATGTGTATGTATGTACTGTGTGACATGTGTGGGGCCGGAGCGCGGTTCCGGCTCCACACATGTCACTGCGGCAGGCCTGATCCGGCAGCACCCTTCACCTGCCGGATCAGGCCTGCCGCTAGTGTGAAAGTAGCCTAAGCCAGCATCTCAACTGCAGACAGCTGTTTTTCGGGGTGATTGCCCCTCATCAGTGCAGAGCAGAGAGTGCTAGCTTAACTGGGTGATAGGCCTAGGTGAGGATTTAAGGGGTACTATCTCTACTTGCAGAGAATAGAGATAATAAACACAGTGATATAAGAATAAAACACAGAGCGCTGTCACAGTACAGCACTAATAAACACAATGATGTCACAATACACTGCACAGCAATGTCACAGTACAACAATAGTAAGCACATAAATGTCACAGAAGACAGACAATAAACAGTAACACCACAATAAAGGGATAAGAAATAGAGTGATGTCACAAAACAAATGCAACTTAGTGATAACAGAACATAAACAGTAATGATATACAGTGATTTCCACAGACGGAGATAACTAACATAGTGATGTTATGGTACAGAGAATGACGTATTATCCTGTTATGCTATTATCCTATTTGATAGCCCCTCAGACCATAAGACTCACGTGTAACTGCAACCTCTGCATCTCCTGCCGGGAATGTGCTGTTTTACACATCTATACTTTCATGTACTTTCATTCAGCTCTCTAGTTGTCTATGAGTTAATATTGGTAGAGGCTCGGTATCAGTGATGATGTGTCTTAAACTCCTGTACTTTATTTCCCAGTGCACTGTCAACCTGTCTGAGCTCTTAATACCACCAGGCATTTAGCATTTGAAAGAAATCTATTTCATGTAAGAGCTGCAACACAGATGAAGTCCACAGGATGGAGATAAAGCGTAAGGCAAGACGAAGGAAGGGTCATGACAGACACAGCCAACTGTGATAGGAACAGTGATAGAACAGCTATCACTAGGATGGAGGGTGGCTTTAGGATTCATTATAAATAAGATGCATCTTCATCCAAGAAAGATGAAGACCCAATAGTAAATTCAAAGTGATCATTTATGTATGTGTATTATATGGCTGTAGAGTGAGCCTTAGTGACCACAATGTGACCCCTCGAGTGGGGAGACCGCCTCACTTCTATCACATTACCTTCTCAGTGGACAGCATTGTCCTGTGCATTGCTTCAAACAACGGAGGAATCGTCCCAAGTGCTATCATAGTAACATAGTTTATAGGCAAGGTAGACATAGGCAACATAGTTTATCAAAGGCAAGGTAGAAGATGACTGGGGCGTGTGCCCACCTTTCTGAGGATAGGTAGGGGCAGTGGCGTACTAAGGTGGGGCCGGGGGGGGGGGGGCGGTCCGCCCCGGGTGCCAGCTCTCAAGGGGTGCCAGAAGCAATGAGCGCTTCCATCAATACAGAAGGAAGCGCTCATTGCTAGAGCGCAGGGAGCTGGGTCCTGTCACTCACCTCCACGCGCTCCTCCTCTCCCTCAGGCCAGCAGCGCTTTGAATGGTGAAGCAGAGAGACTTCTCCTCGCTCCACTATTCAGGCTGCAGACACGGATCGCGCTGCTGGAATGTGTGGGCGGAGCCTGCAGCCGGAAATCTGCATAAGCTCCACCCACACATTGCTGCAGAGCGATCTGTGCCTGCAGAGAAGAGAGGACTTCAGGAACGGGACAAGATGAGTAGCTGCTGTGTGTTTGTTTTTGTTTTTTTAATACAGAGGGGGCATTACTACTGTGGAGGAGGCACAGGGGGCATTACTACTCTGGAGGGGGCACAGAGGTCATTACTACTGTGGAGGGGGCACAGAGAGGATTACTGCTCTGGAGGGGGCACAGGGGACATTCCTACTCTGGAGGGGCACAGAGGGCATACTACTCTGGAGGGGGCACAGGGGGCATTACTACTCTGGAGGGGCACAGAGGGCATTATTAATGTGAAGGGTCACAGTGGGCATTTTTACTATGGATGGGGCACAGAGCCAGAGAGCATTACTACAATGAAGGGGGCACAGATGGCATTATTACTGTGAAGGGGGAACAGACGGCATTATTACTGTGAAGGGGGCACAGTGGGCATTATTATTATAAAGGGGGCATAGTGGGCATTATTACTATAAAGGGGGCACAGTGGGGATTATTACTGTGAAGGGGCACAATGGGATTATTACTGTGAAGGGGCAAAAAGAGGGCATTACAAGTGTGAGGGGGCCCAATGTGGGCATAACTACTGTGAGAGGGCACAATGTGGGTATAACTACTGTGAGGGGGCACACATCTGTACAAAATTACCGTGAAGTTTGTACAATGAGCGCAATACTACTGTGAGGGAGTACAATTTTTTAACAAATTGGGGGCGGGTGCCAGAGAAAGGACCTGCCCCGGGTGCGAAACACCCAAGGCATGCCACTGGGTAGGGGTAATAAAACATGAGCCAGAACTGGGAGGATGAGAGAGAATGTTCACCCTTGTTTGTGTATTCTTCTAACTGTAATTGTGACCAAAGAACTATGTATCTTCCTGGTGTCATGCAGGAAAGGGACGTGCCAACCATTTTTCAAGCATTGATAACTTTTATCTTGCTCTCTGGCACTCCAGTTTTGGTAAAACTACAACTCCCAGCATGCTCCATTTACTTCTGTGGGAGTTCCGAGAACAGCCAAGCAAGTGTGCATGCTGAGAGTTGTAGTTTCCCCACCGCTGGAGAGCTGAAGATTGCTGATCATTTCTCTATTGTATTTGAAATAAAAGTAAAGCAATTTTACAAATAACTTTGATTAACCTCTTGCCCACTGCTGCACAACTTGCAAACAGTGTGTGCTGTCCGCATCTGAATGACCGTTCCGCGGCCCCACAAACAAATAAAAAATGGAACATATCTTATTCTTGTTCGTTTTGCGGACAAGCATAGAATAGTTCTACAGGGGAAAGATGTTCCGTTCTGCAAAATGCGGAATGCAGACGGCCGGTATCCGTGTTTTGCAGATCCACAATTTGTGGAACACAAAATCAGCAATGGCCTTGTGCATGAGCCCTTACAATGCTAGGCCATTAAAATTGCTGTCACATAAAATGCTTTTCTCAGTTATATTTATTCTCAAACCTTGGCAGTCTCCTCTCCAGCGGTCAATCGCTCATCATCCTATTTTGCATAATGCTTAATATTCTATGCAACATGTAAACTGCTAAGTAATAGCTGCATTGATTGAGAATTACCTATTTTGGACAAAACAAGGAATTCTATTAACTAGAGGTCTTGTGATTCCATATTGTCTGTCATATAGTATTCTCAGTCATCTCAAACATCTTAGCCTCGGTTTCCTTGATTCCTTTCTGTACTTCTAAGACACCAGGATGGGTTCATCCATCTACAGTCACGTCAGTAAAAGAATTACTCGAATATTTCTTTCTGAAATAACGCACTAATGATTATATTTTATGTAAAGCCCCATAAAGTTAATTAACAAATATCTCCAGAAGGAGGTAGGTCCATCTAATAAATTGTAGTAATATGCCAGGTATCTACTAGGTAGTATAAGAAATGCCAATCATTTATCAACTAAACAACTGGGTCAAAAATATATTGCCTGGATACATAATAATAGTCCCACCCTGTACCAACTGCTGACGATGTTCTCTGATTTTTTTTTTAAATAGGCTTCACCTAGGGGGTAGAAACATCATACTTATTGTCCCAGGATACTAGTTATTGCCATTGTTGGCACTTTTATCACGGCATTGTGACTAGCACTATTAAATGGCAATATCTCAGGGTCCTATGTTTGTCTCTATACTTACCTTGTGGCTATCATTGTGGGGTCCTATGTCTCTATGCCAACCTTACTGTTCTCACTATTATGAGGTCCTATGTCTGTCTTCATACTTGGTGGTGCTTACCTTAGTTCAGTAGTAGGGTCCAATACAAAAAAGCAGTGATATCAGATATTTAAGAACATTAAATATAGACCTTCTTCAGCCATATGAGCATCATAACACAAGTGTAATACCCATCTACGATTTGGTGTTTTCCTTCCATTGGCACCGTCATGAAATAGAGTACAGGTGAAATCTATGCTTCTATGCTCACATACTTTGTGGCTATCACTGTTTTGGGGGCCTACAGTATGTCTGTTTTTTATGTTTATCTTGTGACTATCACTATTAGAGATGAGCGAAGTTTTCAAAAATTAGATTCAGATGCTTTGCCAAATTTTTCCCAAAAATTTCATTCAAGCCAAATTAATCACAAAAGCGCGTTATAAGCTATTTACCGGGAAAGTGTATCTCTGGGCACATCACTATGCAGCGCAGAAACATGTACGGCTAGGCCGTTGTGCTTGTGAAACGGTTACTGTGCCTCAGTATGACAGCCAGGTGACAGGTGTCACTCTTAGACTGAGTTCACACTTCACACTACCAAATAACTAAAGTCTGAACTCAGTCTTACAGGTCAGTGTTAGCCTCCAGTACAATGTATTTAACCATGCAGTGGCCCAAGATTCTATAGACTATAGAGTGAAAGAGTGCTCTCCGTCAGCTGATTCCACATTTATTTCTATAGAACCTGTTCTATTACATGCAGATACAAGTACTTGGCCCATGACAGAATGGAGAGGGTGTCAGCAGTAAGTTTATATTAACGTCACTGTTTGTTTTTCTCTTTTTCTAATTTGTTAGAAGACCCCGAGAAAGTGGATCCTGTTTTTTGAGCATCTGCCTTCACACGGTCAGCATTTGGTCAGTAATTGATCAGTATTGGTAAGGCCAAAAAAAACCCAGGAGTGGATCCAAAACAGAGATGACATCTGATCTGAATATTAGCATGTCTTCTGTGTTTTGAACCCACTCCTGCTTTTGTGTGTCAGAGGAACCCACAGGCTGTGGAAGTCTGATGTCATTTGAGATGATGTTGAAGTCTGCCAATCATTCCAGGACAGCAGAATTTGTCTTAAAACATGACTGCTGGATGACAGTGGCAGCTGTGGCCTGTTGCTGCATCTGCTGCTTCTTCCACCCCTTCTTCTGCTACTACCTCTGCTGGCTCCTGCAACATTTTTGCCACTGCCCATTTCTTTTCAGGGCCCTGGCACCTCTTCCTTGGAAATACTTTACGGTAACAGTAACTGAATATGTAAAATAAGTTATTCAATGTCAATGTGGACACCCCATTAACAGTTTTATTACACAGGTTATTTACCCCAGTATGTGAATCAAGGCCTAATGGAATTGCTTATCTATGAAATCATGTGGACACCACACTAAGAATTATATTACACAGGTTATTCACCCCATTTGAGAATCAAGGTGTAATAGAATTGCTTATCTATTAAAGCGATTCTCCAGGCTCTCTTATATTGATGACCATCAATATCAGATCGGCGGTGGTCCGACACCTAGCACCCCACCAATCAGTTGTATGAGGAGACTGCACACAAAGTGTACACATGCTGTCTCCCTTTTCTCTTCCTGCTCTGCTTCTGTCATACAGCAGATCGGCAGGGGAGTTGGGTGTCAGACCCCCACCGATCTGATATTGATGACCTATCCTGAGGAAAGGTCATAAATATAGAAGAGCCCAGAGAACCCCTTTAAACAAGATGGGCATCCCAATAAGGATTAAAATACACAGCTTATTCACCCCAATTTGAGAATAAAGGCGTAATAGAATTGTGTATCTATTGAATAAGGTGGACACCACAATAATGGTTAGATTACACTGCTTTTTCTCACCAATTTGAGAATAAAGGCATAATAGAATTGCTTATCTATTAAACAAAGTAGGAACCATTCAATTAGATCTGTGCCCTACACAGGGGATTAATGCAACCTAACGATCCCTTCAGCTTACAGAGCCTGCACTGCCCTTACAGTTTCCCTGTGCTCTCCCTATGATCTCCCTACACTGTCCTGATCCCAAATTATACTATTAAAAGCTTGGTAAAACCACTTGTCACATCTGTCCCTATGCGCAGTTCACTGTAAAATGGTACCGGGCAGGATGAGGATTTTTATAGGGCTGTGACATCACAGGGGCTTCTATCTGTTGATTGGCTGGCTGCACAGCATTGTGAGTGGTCCATTGTTCCCAGGCGTTTTACTTTCACTTAGTAACATGTACAACAGCCATTTTAGAAAAAAATCTGATTTGTTGCCATGAAGCATGAGGAAATTTGGATTAGTTCTGAATCAAACTTTTACTGGAATTCGGATTAACTTCCACTTTGTTAACTTCGATTCGCTCAACACTACCTATTTCCACCCTAGAGCGTTATTTTAGACAGAAAAAAAAGGCCTGCGTGCATGGAAGATGAGAAATGTGCACCAATGAGCATAATGAACGCTTGAAATACAGGATCTGTTTTTTCTTTATTTTTCTGTTCTTCATTGTGAAAAATACTCCTTACTCCCCCAGCCCCCTTACCCCCTTGTATGAGAATGTATGGAGAACAGTCATAGGTGATACACAAAGAAAGGAAAAAAAAAATCTATCCTCGCATGGACAACTTTTTTCTGTAAAAACTCTCCAACTCAGAAGACATTGCCTTGGACTCCAAAAGTTATCTGAAACATTCACATCATATTGCCGCACTGACATGTAATGTAATTGAGGTATTTGATCTGTAATGTCCATAAAATTCTATGAGGGACATCACAAGTCATTCACACTGAACCTACGTACATTAGGGGATTGTATAACCCGCAGGTCCCTAGTATATTGTTTTATTGTCCATTATACCATATATTACCATCCAACAAAAACTGTGATAAAAAAAAAAATGTCATGTCTTCTTCATCATCCAGAGTAGCTACGTTACGTATACAGCAGGGGTCAGCAACCTCCGGCACGTATGCTGTTGTGAAACTATAACTCCCAGCATGCATACTTGCTCTGCTCTGCTAAGAACTCTTATAGAAATGAATGGAGCATGCTGGGAATTGTAGTTTCACAACAGCTGTAGTGCCATAGGTTGCTAATCCCTGCTATACAGGATACAGGAGTAGCAATTGTTCCCAGTTTAAATCATGAATGGTAGGTGGGTCCTGAGGACTGAGCTGAGGAACACTAGTCTAGACCACCTAACACCAGTGGCTATAAGCTTTAAAGAGGTTGTTAACGCTAATTGAAGACCCCCAACTGGCTAAAATAGATAAAAAGTTATTGTATACTCATCCCTTTCTCCTGTGCTGTTCTCTGTGGTGGTGGACCGGTCCTCTTCCTGCTGTTTGTTTATAAACTGCAGCTGTGACATGCCAGTATATGGCATCTGACTGCTGCGGCCAATCACTGTCCTCAGTGGTCTACCTCAGAGGACATTGATTAACCACAACGGTCATGTGCCAGCCACCTGCACATTAGCGCTGCAGTTTGTAAACAAACTTGGTGAGCACAATCCTCTTGTCCAGGACCCCTGACAAGCAGACAATCTGAGACTGGCTCTTGGAGAATCACATTATATGTACTTCAGGAGAACCAGCTTTGCCTGAACTGTATTAAGAGGAGCTTGAATAAAGCATGAAACAGCAAGAAACTTCCATAAACCACCCACTTTTTGATAAATGTATTAAACCTCCTCCTTTCCCAACAGTTTGTGGTACGCCCCATTCCTTTCCTGGGACTGTTGGCAAATATGCACATGGATGTAGGAACATAAAAATATGCACATGGATGTAGGAACATACTATTGATGGGGTTTGTTTGTAGTCTGTATACATGGATTTGAAAGTCTATATAGGAGGTGCAAAAAAATAATAATAGATTTTTGATAAAGATGATTTGTAATGTTGCTTCATTTCATATTTTAGAGGCTTTGCAGGAATTAAAAATCTGTTTGCAAAAGTTAACAAACCCTTTTACTTAGGGTTCCAGATGGACATGTGATATTATTAGGCCCCATATGGTGCTATTATAAGGGTACTATATATATTAATATTTAATATTGCAAATATTAACTTCTGCTATCAAAATATGGGAAAAGTCCTGCTCAACCATGCACTCAAAATGTCATGAGGGTGCTTTCTCATTTCCAGTTATGTGTTTTTTTTAATGCATTTTGAAGCAGGATTGGGTTAGGCCCCATTCACACAACCATATTTTTGTTCTGCATTTTTTGCAGATCGGATGCAGAGTTTCAATGGTGTATTGTAAGGGTATTTTAAAGTACTGATTGGTTCTGTCCCTTTTTATTCTGTTTAAGGCCCCTTTCACACGAGCGCAATGCGTGATGTGAATGCATAGCACCCACACTGAATCCTGACCCATTCATTTCAATGGATCTGTGTACTTGAGTCTTTTTTTTTCACGCATCAGTTCTGCGTTGCGTGAAAAACGCAGCATGTTCTATATTCTGCGTTTTTCACGCAGCCCTGGCTCCATAGAAGTGAATGGGGCTTCAGTGAAAAACGTATTGCATCCTGAAGCAAGTGCGGATGCAGTGCGTTTTTCACTGATGGTTGCTAAGATATGTTGTTTGTAAACCTTCAGTTTTTTATCACACGCATGAAAAGCGCATCAAAACGCATTGCAGCTGCGCGGAAAAAACTGAACGCAATCACAGACAAAACTCACTGAACTTGCTTGCAAAATGGTGCGAGTTTTCCTGAACGCACCCTGAATGCATCCTGACCTAATCCGTCACGCTCGTGTGAAAGAGGCCTAACACTTGTAATGTAGTGGGCTAGAGATAACACCCATCCCCCATTGTGCTGATAAGATCACATTCCTGAGTGATCTCAAAGACATGCGTTATTGACACTGGAGGAGGGGCTGATGAGAATAACTGTGATCTGCATTAACAATTAATTGGGATTTCATTGAAGACTTCATTCTAGGTAGGATGTAAGTATTCATTTGCCCTATTTCTTGTACACCTTGGGGTGACTGGAGTGCCACCCAATATTGCATGTTGCATATTTAGGCTAGTGATGTCTATTTACTTTTTATTATTCAGTATGTGATTTGTTTGTGTCATTGTATATTTAATCACTTAGTAAATATATTTAGTCACTTAGCCTGCATAAGCTTATTCATTCTCATATATTTCAAATTCACATTACGCTACAAATGGGGCCGCACTGTGTACTGTCCGCATCTGTATGTCGGTTCCGCAGCCTCGCAAAAAAAGATGTCCTTATTCTTGTCCATTTTCCAGATAAGAATAGGCCATGTAACAATGGGTCCAGTCCACAAAAAAAACAGATGTAACACAGAAGTCACACTGACATCATAAGCATTTTTTGCAGACTGCAAAATACATACGGTCATGTGCATGAGCCCTTAAAAGAAGAGAAGAATCCTTCCTGTGGAAAAATGATTTCCTTCTCTTTAGGCCTTATTCACATGACAGTGTTTTGGTCTGTGATTTCCTTCAGTGATTGCGAGCCAAAACCAGGATTGGAGCCTCCACAGAAATAAGATGTACGGGAAAAATCTGTACCTGTTCTGTGTTTAGAGCCGTACCTTGTTTTGGCTCCAAATCACTGATGGAAATCACTGACCAAAACACTGATGTGTGAATAAGGCCTTACTATCCACTCCTGCCACTACCACTAGACGTATATTCGTATAAGGCCCCTTTCACACAAGCGAGTTTTCCGTGCGGGTGCAATGCGTGACGTGAACGCATAGCACCCGCACTGAATCCTGACCCATTCATTTCAATGGGTCTGTGTACATGAGCGTTTTTTCACGCATCACTTCTGCGTTGCGTGAAAATCGCAGCATGTTCTATTTTCTGTGTTTTTCAGGCAGCCCTACCCCCATAGAAGTGAATGGGGCTGCGTGAAAAACGCATTGCATCCGTAAGCAAGTGCGGATGCAATGCGTTTTTCACTGATGGTTGCTTAGAGAGGCTGTTTGTAAACCTTCAGTTTTTTATCACACACGTGAAAAACGCATCAAAGCACATTGCACCCGCGCAGAAAAAACTGACCGCAATCACAGACAAAACTGACTGAACTTGCTTGCAAAATGGTGCGAGTTGTCCTGAACGCATCCGGACCTAATCCGTCACGCTCGCGTGAAAGAGGCCTAAAGCTCACCCTATCTAGGGGCCCAATTAGCCCAGCCCTGGTAATTAGACTGGATGTAGCAAGTGCAGTTTGTACACAGGGAACTAATGAGAACAAGGCAGCTTTGTGTTGAGTCTCACTTTCTGTACATATAAAATGCTGCTAAGTGACAGTTTTTTTTCTGGATTCCTTTTCATACATGGACAGTAACAAATCCATCTGTTCCCGCCATCTTAGTCCATCTGTTTAAACATTTATAGCAGAAAAAGATAATTATAGTTAAACAACCTGACACAATTAGGTTATGGGGAAATCTAAAGAAACTGAAGAATATGACATAAAAGTAACTGAAAGTTTGCACTGCATGGTGAGATTAAAAAAATACCTTTTTAAAGAAACAGCGTCACTCTTGTCCATAGGATGTGTCTGGTATTGCAGCTCAACCACATTTACTCTAATAGCAATTTCATTATCAGACAAAGGGGGGGGGGGGATTTATCAAATCTGGTGCAAAGGAAAACAGGCTTAGTTGCCCATAGCAATCTACAGTTATCAGATTCCACTTTCAGAGCTCCTTTCGAAAATGAAACATGGAATCTGATTCGTTGCTATGGGCAACTAAGCCGTTTTTCCTTTACAGCTGTTTTGAAAAATCTCCCCCCTAGTCTATCCCACAGACAGATATGTTGCCTCTGATGGCAGGGCTTACAACTGGCATATTTCAGCAGGGTAATGCTCACCCACATACAGCAACAGTTTCCCAGGAATATCTACACCAGATTGCAACACTTTCTTGGCCTACCTAGCAACCAGATTTATTGCCAATTTAGCATTTATGTGACTACCTCGGACACCCGCCTCGGCAGCCTAAGGCCCCTTTCACACAAGCGAGTTCCATGCATTGGACTCGCAGCATGAGTATGTAGCAGCTCCCGTCCTGACCTTCCAGCACTGACGGATTCACATAGCATTATATTGATTTATGGTGCTATGTAACCCTTACAGTTCTGGAATGTATTGGATAACACTGACAGCATTATGTCAGTGTTTTTCAATACATTCCAGAACTGTAAGAGTTACATAGCATTAGAAATCAGCTAATCTATTTGCCGCTTCGTAGATTCGAGCCAAATCTTACATTTTTCCTACTCCGAAGTGAATCCGGATTTTTTCAGATTCGCTTTATATTATTCGTAAATGTTCTTAAAATTTTGAATGCTAATGCTACGTACGCAATGTACGCAACGTACGCATTTTTCTTTCCCCCTTCCCCCAGCCCCCGAAGCGGGAAAATGACGATACGCCCCCTCAAGAGCGGGAAAGTGAAGATACACTCCCCACAGAAGCGGGAAACCAGACCGGCCCACCGGGAACTAACTATTTGCACGTATAGGGAGTGAAGACTCCTCCCTCATTACTCCGCCCTCCTCTCCAATTCAAGCCAGCGGTGAACAAGATACCACAGCATGGCGAAGCAGCTGCGACCAAAGTGGGGGCAAATGGTCTTTGGTAACGAGTACCCCGAACCACCGCATGCTCCAGAGATCACAGTGTCACAGTTGTGCAAGACAGTCTAACTGGCTCCTGACTCGATATTCGCCTTGCCAGCTGGTGCAGCGGATTTGGCGGGAGCGTCCACTTCGCCGCCCAGGAGGAGAACAACAACAACACCTTCCATGCGGCAGAATCCGATTGTGCCAGCATTAGTGACTGCCCACGCCCAGACCCTATGGGACCACAATAATGTAGTGGAGGACTGGATCATCCAAGTACTGGACCATCCGAGGCCAGGAGACCCTACACTGGAGCGGCGAAAGGGAACCGTCCTGTGGTTTTCAGTGGAGCGAGGCACTGGCTTCCTGGTGGATGATGAGGTCGGTTGGATTTCTTGCGACTGCCGCGGCGATCCCATTCATCTCTATGGGATCCCCGCTACTCAGGGATCCTGAGTATGCAGGATCTATGGGCCTAGCTGCAACATCTGCGGGCAAATGTGCTGCAGAATACCGTACAGAACCTGAAGGTTGCAAAATTAGTCCCAAGGTTACCTGCAGCTTTTTATACTACTAAATAACTTGTCACAAATCATGTTTCATATAACAAATGAGCAGTTGTAAAAAAAAATATATATATATATATTTATTGATCCAGGGAGTTATTCTGATTGCCTGATTGGAGTCAGGAAGGAATTTTTGGGAAAATTGGCTACCTCAGAGGGTTTTTTTGCCTTCCTCTGGATCAACTTGTAGGATAACAGGCCGAAATGGATGGACAGATGTCTTTTTTCGGCCTTATAAACTATGTTAGGGGTTGTTCACATATCAGTTATTTTATCAGTTATTTCCATCAGTTATTGTGAGCCAAAACCAGGTGCAGGTCAAAAACACCAAACAGGTGCAGATCTTTTCATTATATCTGATCTCTGTTTAATGTCCACTCCTGGTTTTGGCTCACAATAACTGATGGAAATAACTAATCAAATAACTGAGGTGTGAACAAGGCCCCATAGGTAACACATATATAGAAGTAAAATTCCCAGACAGATGACAGGAACAGAATCATGATGGTAACGAATGAAGCAGATGTCAGTTAGAACATGGTGATGGCATATAGATTGTGTGGATGATTGATGGTGGACAGAAATAAATTAAACTATCCAAAACTGACCAAAATCTGTAATACAGAGCATATCAAGATAGCAAGAAGGCACTGAGGCAGAAAGATAAGAAAGTAAAGAAAGACAGAATTACAGGATAAAATAACAGAATTCTGGATATAGATGCTATATGCTGCATCTTCATATGCTATACACTGCACCTTCATTACCTAAAGCAGAAATATTTAAAAGAAGGCTAACCATCATGAACTACTTAATAAACTGACCCATGTCATGCCATACCATGATCTGATCAGGTATGAGACAGTTGCATAGTAGCTGCCCAGCCCATCTGTTTGTCTCCCAGCTCAATAAGGGGGCATGTCTTCAAGGCAACCTGTCAGTTCTCATATCCTCCGTCACTGAGGGCAGCATAGTATAGTGACAGAACTGCCGATTTCAGCATTTTGTCCCACCTGTGATGGCTTTCAGTACTTTTAGGCCAAAGCCTGCAGCTCATCAGTGCTGCAAAATGAGTCCAATGTCACCTACTATAACCCCCCCACCCAACAATATTTGACTTTTTTTATTTTGTGTTGTGGATAGGAAAGAAAGAAGCAGTGAAAAGGACCAGAATGTCGTGTAGCAGGTAAGTTTTCAGTTTCAGGGAGCAGGCTGAGGACAATTGCTAAAAAAATCAGAATTCCCCTGTATACCCTTTTAAGTAGCAAAATGCTATACAGTAGCATAGTGGTGGCACTCTGTACCTGGAGTAGCCAGGAGGAAAGTACAGTATTTTTTTAAAGCTGGAAGAGGATATATTTCTGGTAACTATATTTGGATAACTGGGCTGTAACAGAAGATAGGATGCCAACGGCAGCTTTTATAAAAGCTTTTGCCACTCCCTTCTTCCAAAAGGAATAGTATAGTTGTCTGTGGTTGCAACCGGAACCAGATGGTGAGCTCATACTTGCCAACTCTTGAGTTTCTGAGAGACTCTTGGGAGTAAGATTTGTTGGATGCCCAGAACAGCAAACAGTAAATCTCCCAGGTATCATATTCTCATTTCTCCCCATTCCAGCACTTTGTTCTGCTCCAGATGTCCCAGGAGTGGAGGGAGGCACAGGAATGGGGATAAGAGAGTCAGTCATTGGTCTGTAAAAAGAGAGACTTCTAGACTGGGGGTTTGTAATAAAAAAAAAGTCTGATCAGTAAATAAAAGGGTCTGGTCTCGAGTCTATATACAGGGTGTGTCTGGCCTTGGGTCTCTAATAATAACAAGAGGTCTGTCACTGTTTGTTAGGGAGTACTAAGGTCACCATCCACACCACAGACAGTGAACCTCAAAATTGCTACTTGCCTTCCAAAAACATTACTAGTGGTAAACTACTAAGGTTACCCCTAAGTTCTTCATCAGAGCCTGCCGCAGGGCTGGATGGACTTTGTTGCTAGAGGCCCAGGTTATATCTGTGGAGTTGATAACAGAAAATTGGTACAGGCACACTAGTAGCAGAATGATCAGATAGGTACATAGGGACGTGAGCAAGTAAAGTTAAACCAGGAGAGACAAACATGGTCAAGCACTGCATGAGAGGTAACTCCATTGACATGCCAAGTTCAGTTACCAGAAGAGTCAGTATAAGCAGGAACAGCAGCCACAAGTGGTCAGCTCACCAGAAGAAGTCAGTCAGGAATCAGAAGTCCCAGGAGTGGAGGGAGGAACAGGAATCGGGAAAAGAGAGTCACTCATTGTCTATTAACTGGTAGTTTGTGGTCTGTTCTGTGGTCTGTAAAAAGAGGGACTTCTAGACTGGGGGTTTGTAAACAGGAAAGACAGACATGGTCAATGCAGTGCATGAGAGGTAACTTCAAAGGCATGCAAGTTCAGTTACTAGAAAAGTCAGTATAAGCACTAACAGCAGCCACAGGGTAAATCCAAAAACAAGCAAGTAGTCAGCTCACTAGAACGTTTAATAGAAAGTAGTACAGTATAAAGCCCTGATACAAACAAAATCACAGGCAAGCCGGTCAGGAATCAGAAGTCTTAAATCCCCACGCCTTGGACATAGAGTCTGAAGCCTGATGGCTTGGCTTCCAATCACGTTGACAAGTCCACCTGCCAGGACTTGGCTGGTCAGCATAGCAACCCTTCCAGTACAGCAATGTATAGTGGTTTGGCTGGATGCATTCCTGACACTTATCTTTTGAAAAGTATTAAAACATCAAATTTATTTCACATTTTCAAAGACATGTTCCAGAAAAACAGTCCAGGAACTGCTTATGCTTTTCAAACTTCTAGTGTGTATAATTTTTATGCAAATTACACCACAGTTGTGGCACATATATACAGTACAGACCAAAAGTTTGGACACACCTTCTCATTCAAAGAGTTTTCTGTATTTTCATGACTATGAAAATTGTAGATTCACACTGAAGGCATCAAAACTATGAATTAACACGTGGAATTATATACTTAACAAAAAAGTGTGAAACAACTGAAAATATTCAGTCTTCTATTCTAGGTTCTTCAAAGCCACCTTTTGCTTTGATTACTGCTTTGCACACTCTTGGCATTCTCTTGATGAGCTTCAAGAGATAGTCACCTGAAATGGTATTCCAACAGTCTAGAAGGAGTTCCCAGAGATGCTTAGAACGTGTTGGCCCTTTTGCCTTCACTCCGCGGTCCAGCCCACCCCAAACCATCTCGATTGGGTTCAGATCTGTTGACTGTGGGGGCCAGGTCATCTTGAGTAGCACCCCATCACTCTCCTTCTTGGTCAAATAGCCCTTACACAGCCTGGAGGTGTGTTTGGGGTCATTGTCCTGTTGATAAATAAATGATGGTCCAACTAAACACAAACCGGATGGTTCAGTATTCCTTCAATTTTGAATAAATGTCCAACAGTGTCACCAGCAAAGCACCCCCACACCATCACACCTCCTCCTCCATGATTCACAGTGGGAACCAGGCATGTAGAGTCCATCCGTTCACCTTTTCTGTGTTGCACAAAGACACGGTGGTTGGAACCAAAGATCTCAAATTTGGACTCATCAGACCAAAGCACAGATTTCCACTGGTCTAATGTCCATTCCTTGTGTTCTTTAGCCCAAACAAGTCTCTTCTGCTTGTTGCTTGTCCTTAGCAGTGGTTTCCTAGCAGCTATTTTACCATGAAGGCCTGCACACAATCTCCTCTTAACAGTTGTTGTAGAGATGTGTCTGCTGCTAAAACTCTGTGTGGCATTGACCTGGTCTCTAATCTGAGCTGCTGTTAACCTGCGATTTCTGAGGCTGGTGACTCAGATTAACTTATCCTCAGCAGCAGAGGTGACTCTTGGTCTTCCTTTCCTGGGGCGGTCCTCATGTGAGCCAGTTTCTTTGTAGCGCTTGATGGTTTTTGCGACTGCACTTGGGGACACTTTCAAAGTTTTCCCAATTTTTCGGACTGACTGACCTTCATTTCTTAAAGTAATGATGGCCAGTCGTTTTTCTTTACTTAGCTGCTTTTTTCTTGTCATAATACAAATTCTAACAGTCTATTCAGTAGGACTATCAGCTGTGTATCCACCTGACTTCTGCCCAACACAACTCTTGGTCCCAACCCCATTTATAAGGCAAGAAATCCCACTTATTAAACCTGACAGGGCACACCTGTGAAGTGAAAACCATTTCAGGTGACTACCTCTTGAAGCTCATCAAGAGGATGCCAAGAGTGTGCAAAGCAGTAATCAAAGCAAAAGGTGGCTACTTTGAAGAACCTAGAATATAAGACTAAATATTTTCAGTTGTTTCACACTTTTTTGTTAAGTATATAATTCCACATGTGTTAATTCATAGTTTTGATGCCTTCAGTGTGAATCTACAATTTTCATAGTCATGATAATACAGAAAACTCTCTAAATGAGAAGGTGTGTCTGTACTGTATATATATATATATATATATATATATATATATATATATTTATATACATATATTTTTTTTTCTTATATTCTTACTGGTGTCTGTATTCAGGGAAAGCTGGTCTGGGTTATCTTTATTTAGGAGTTCTGGTTTGTGTGGTCTGTATCCATTTTGGGGGGGGGGGTGCTGAAAAGTGTCAACCATCTTGTACAGTTTGTTAAGTCTTAAGTTGGGTGCCTGGCCTATATAAAAGTTGAACAGCATAAGAAGGAAAAATTGGGGATCCAGGCTGTGGGTCCTTTGAAATCTCAGAATAATAAACAAATCTGCAGCACTCTTCAGGTATAGAAAGCCCAGTGTTTATTCAACCAGCAGCATACATTGCAACGTTTTGACTTTACAAGTCTTTATCAAGCAGTGAATCAAGACATATAGGGAACCTTAAATAATAGACCTGTGAGTGGGTATATGGAGTACCGCCTATAAAGGCATGTGAAAAACCATATTATTCCCTAATTAAATAAGTTTCATAATACAAATAGTCAACAAGAGTGTTACTGTGAGCGACATAAAGAAGAAAAAGTCTCTATTCCCACCATATGTGTCAATAAAGACTTTTTCTTCTTTATGTCGCTCACTCTAACACTCTTCATGGGTGACGTCTTCACGTTTTTGCAGGTTCTTTGGTGAGGTTTTTTCAATCAAGAAGGGAGTGGAAAGACTATCCATGATCAAGTGAATGAGGTGAGCATATTTTTTTTATTTTCAGCCACCATTTCAGGAAAAATTGTTCCGTTACCACGAAGCATGAGAAAATTCGGCTTCACAGCTAATTAAATTGTTCCTAAGCTTCAGATTGAATTCCGCTTCGGATGCTTCAGTTTGCTTAACATTAGTCTTTATCAATGTTTCTAACATGTCTTCTGAGGTCGTCTAAAAATTGTTTGCATTGAGGCATGGTTCACACTAACCAATGTTTCTTGAGAAAAAACAGATTTGTTAGTAACCAAACTCTGTGTGCCTTTATTTAATGGGCAAAGTGAAATCAACACTTCCAATCTCATCGTCATTATTGAAACAGCTTTAGCCTGTTAGCTATTTAACACAGAGGTTCACTTACTTTTTCTCCCTGCACTGTGGATGTTCAATAAATGTGCTCAATAAAATGCATGAGTGGTATGACTGTTATTAGTTTACTTAGACTGTGTTTGTCTATAATTATCAGACTACATTTTGCTTGTAATCAGTGCAAAAATCCGAGTATTTGCGATGGGTTCACTTAATTTTTCTTGTAACTGTAGAATTGTGCAGTAATCATAATCACTAATATTGAGCGAATCCGAATTTCAGGAAAAATTTGATTTGCTGCGAAGCCGAATTTCCATGTGCTTCATGGTAACAAATCTATTTTTCCTGAAATAGCTGTAAAAAAAAGTGGTCGGGCGCGATGAGGTCATCAGTGATGACGTGACCACATCCGGCCAGCGTGATGACGCCTTCTACGTGAGCAAATGTATAAGGTGAGTATTTATTTCACCCTGATTAACCCCTGCGATGAATGCGGCATATGAGGGGTTCAATAAAGGGGGGTGGCGCGATCGTCGTTTCCCATCATTGTGCCCTCTACATACAAAGGAATGTGCTTCATGATGAAGTAATTCGTAATGAATTGAATTTTTCACGACTTTGTTCATCTCTAATAATCACCTTTAATAATGAACATGTTATTTATTTTAAGAATTCACATCTATAGTGTTTTTAGATTGAGAATTATTGTTATGCTGACTTTGCTTCCTCTGCCAGGGATTACATCATAAGTAGCAGATTGAGATGGAGGGAAGCCAGACAACTCACACTGGCCCTTGTACTGCAATTGAGCTGACTTGCTGACTCTGCAAACAATGCCTCATCTTATGATGGACGCAGCAATGACATCCAAACTTATTTATAATGTTTACACCAAGCTCCTGAGGACTGAAAGAGCACAAAATGAATGTCTGTTACATTAAAAATCTATATTAGATTGAAAGATAAAGGTATTTGATCTTTTTTGCTTTATTCACAATTGAACCTGCATTTGTAAGGAGTAGAGAACCCCCTTACCTTCATCAAGCCAGTTTTGGGTTAAATAGGGTCACTTAATTTTATTGCCATTGTGGGGTCAACTCAATATTGGTAGGCACAGCAGTCAGAGACAGTGATACAAAAGTACAGTTCATACAGGGCTTTTCTGGTTATATATATAAGAAAATACACCCCTTACATTTTTGTAAATATTTCATTATATCTTTTCTTGGGACAACACTGAAGATATGACACTTTGATACAATGTAAAACAGTCAGTGTACAGCTTGTATAACAGTGTAAATATGGTGTGCCCTAAAATAACTCAACACAGCCACTAATGTCTAAACTGCTGGCAACAAAAGTGAGTACACCCCTAAGTGAAAATTGCCAAATTGTGCCCGATTAGCCATTTTCCCTCCCCGGAGTAATGTGACTCGTTAGTGTTACAAGGTCTCAGGTGTGAATGGGGAGCAGGTGGGTTAAATTTAGTGTTATCGCTCTCACACTGACTCATACTGGTTAAGTGTACGTGCTCAGCGTCATATCCAGAGATTGTCTTTTCAAAATAGACGTATGAGTGCTGCAAGCATTGCTGCAGAGGATAAAGGGTGGGGGAGGGGGGCAGCCTGTCAGAGCTCAGACCATAAGCCACACACTGCATCAAATTGGTCTGCATGGCTGTCATCCCAGAAGATGATTCATAAGAAAGCCCACAAACTGTTTGCTGAAGACAAGAAGACTTAGGACATGGATTACTGGAATCATGTCCTGTGGTCTAATAAGATCAAGATAAATTTATTTGGTTCTGATGGATTCAGTATGTTTGACAGCAACCAGGTGAGGAGTACAAAGACAAGTGTGTCTTGATGGTGGGAGTGTCATGGTTGGGGCTGCATGAGTGCTGCCAGCTGTAGGGAGCTACAGTTCATTGAGGGAACCATGAATGCCAACATGTACTGTGACATACTGAAACAGAGTACACTTCAGAAACTGGGCCGCAGGGCAGTATTCCAACATGATAACGACCCTCAAACACACCTCCTAGACGAACACTGCCTTGCTAAAGAAACTGAGGGTAAAGGTGCTGGACTGGCCAAGCATGTCTCCAGACCTAAACCCTATTGAGCATCTGTGGGGCATCCTCAAACGGAAGGCGGAGGAGCGCAAGGTCTCTAACATCCAACATCTCCGTGATGTTGTCAAGGAGGAGTGGAAGAGGATTCTAGTCGCAACCTGTGAAGCTCTAATGAACTACATGACCAAGAGAGTTGAGACAGTGTTGGAAAAAATGGTGGCCACACAAAATATTGACACTTTGAGCACAATCTGGCCATTTTCACTTAGTAGTGTACTCACTTTTGTTGCCATCGGTTTAGATGTGGGAAATAGAGAAATATGCACTATAGTTTATACTGACTGTATTAGTATGCAATTGATTCGGCATATATTCCTTCACATTTTGTGCCAACTTTTTTCCAGTCAATAGGGGGCAGAAATACATGTCCAAATTGAAAAACACATCAGAAATACGCTAGTAAATGTGTGGATTTACGTTGTCGATTTCTATTGATGTTTTTTCAGACTACAAAAACATTGTGTGAACATGCCCATCCATATACAACTAAGAACTGAAATAGCACACAAACAATTGTAAAACATGTTATGTTGTAAAACATGGTAGATGTTCGCGTACTATGCATGTTTGGCATTTATCTGTACAATTGCATCTCAATAAATTAGATTTGTAGTCCTACTAAAAGTATGTACATGCAGTCAATAATTGGCTGGGGCTATTTTTTTTTGCATGATTTACTGCATCATTGCGGCTTGGAATGGAGGCGATCAGCCAGTGGAACTACTAAGGTGTTATGGAAGCCCAGGTTGCTTTGACACCTGCCAGTTTGTCTGCATTGTTGGGTCTGGTGTCTTTCATCTTCTTCTTGACAATGCTCCAAAGATTCTCTACAGGGTTTAGTTCAGGCAAGTTTGCTGGCCAATCAAGCTCACTGAAAACGTAGTTATTAAACTTGGTATTGGTACTTTTGCTGGAAAATGAAATCAGCATCACTATAAAGCTTTTCAGCAGAGGGAATCATGAAGGTCTCTAAAATTTCTTTGTAGACAGCTGCGCTGACTTTGCATTTGATATACATGGTGGACCAACACCAGTAGATGATATGGCTCCCCAAACCATTACTGACTGTTGAAACATCAAACTGGACCTCAAGCAACTTGGATTGTGTGCCTCTCCACTCTTCCTTCAGATTATGGGACTTTGATTTCCAAATGAAATGCAAAATTTACTTTCATCTGAAAACAGAACTTTCAACCACTGAGTTGAATCCTTTTTCTCCTCAAACAAGGTAAGACACTTCTGACATTGTGTCTCGGTCATGAGTGGCTTGACACTAGGAAAGCGACAGTTGTAATACATGTACTGGATACATCTGTGTGTGGTGGCTCTTGAAGCACTGACTCCAGCACCAGTCCACTGCTTGTAAATTTCCCACAAATTCTTGAATGAACTTTTCTTGACAATCCTTTCAAGGCTCTGGTTATACGTGTTGTTTATGGACATTATTTACATTAATAGCCGATGGCTATATTGATCCCTTTAGGGCCTATATTCATTAAAATATAACTTTTATTGTTGTATTTAATAAAAATGAAAGCAAAAAGAAACGTGTGTGTTGGTGTCCCTACTGTACAATTTAAAAAGCTTGTAGCATCCAAATTGGTCCTGCATTAAAGCATGAATTTGGTATTACCCTGTTGGCAGCGGTGTGCTATATACATACTGACACTATGCCAGAAAGACTCAGGCAGGGAAGTGGGATGTGCTTATTGTATATATTAGATATGAGACTTTTTGAGTATGACTTTTGAGTATTTGAGTATTTTTACTGGATACTATATCCCTGTCTATGAAGTAGTTTACAACACTATCTGACCCTACACTAATGAGTCATCACTCTGACACCTTGCCAGAATGACTCAGGCAGGGAAGTAGAATATTATAATAATGTATATCAAATATGAGACTTGTATTTGATTCAAACTGGATACAATATCCTTATCTATAAGATGGTTTAACACACAGTCTGACCCTACACTAGTGAATCATCATCTGCCTGAACCAGCATACCGGAATGCCTAGTGCCTTCCGCCAGTTATTAGTAGTGCTAAAGAGCCCCTATAATGTGTAGATTGTTATTAGTACTCCTGCCTGGACCGTGACCGGGCATCTAATACGTCCCGAAGGTCATTAGGTGGGTGCTACTGCAGATTAAAAAAAACAAAAGAGGTCTCCCGACATGTTTCGCCACAGATGTGACTTCCTCAGGGGTAATGGAGCTGCTAACACAAGCGCATGGTAATGACGCCTTTTACCTGGGCATGGGTTCCGCCCATCGCAGTTCGGCCGCCAATACCAAGGGCCTGGAATACCTGGACTATGATCGCAACCACTTACTTACTGCTATCTCACCTGTAGCATCATTTCATTGGTTAGAGGGTGAGTCCGGCTTGCCCAACGCATGCGCGTCAGACTTAGTCTCAGCTCATTAAGGCTGTGATGCGCATAACGCTGGGACTTAGGTAGAAGGGTTAAAGTCACCTAGTGCGCATGTCAGAGAACTTAGAAAATATACCAAAGAGGTCTTCTGGGCATGTATTGGGACTTAGACAAATAGCCATATACCACATAATTATTAGGCCAATCTAAGAAGTACACTGTGTATATCTTTATATTACTCTATAAATTAATTATCATTGGTAAATCAGAAAAATGATATTTTTAGTAAATATACTACTGATATCAGACAATATGCTACTGATATCAGATTAATGAGTATTTTAAATTCTGAATAAGGTGACAGTAGGACATAGAGTAATTAGTCGAAAGAAAAGTAAATTAAGTAAATATTAATTCAGACTATACATAAAATAGTGTACTTCCTCCTCCTTATATTCTACTTTATTCTTATTGACCAAGGTCAGTTAAAGGTAAATAACCCAAGTAAGGTATATGTAAAAAAATTAGTCTAGGAAGTACCTTTGGGGGTCCTATATTTTTAACATGTGAAAACGTAGGAGGTATTAATAAGAACAGTATTTAACAAAAAAATCCCCAGGTAAGTAAAGGATAAATGTTTAACACAAAATTTTGCTAGTTAATGTTAAGAAAATTGGGCTTCTTGCATTTGGAAACAGATCAATTTGAAGTTGGGGTAAATGGAGGTCAAATGAAAAGCTGGAAAAGAGAACCCCTCATTTAGACCACTTGGACTCATAGTATTAAGTCTTTAAATCCAGTGTGCTTCGCTTTGTAAAAGATGTTTGTCCAAGTCTCCCATCTTCAGTTTTTCAATGCCCCAAAACTTCAAAATCCTCGAGTTGCCATTCTGAAAATATTTAACATGCTTAGTAATGGCTGTATCTTTATTAGTTTCTATAGCACTCAGAATTCTCAAGATCCTACGTCTCAACTCTTGGATAGTTTTACCCACATATAATTTCGGGCAAGTACAGCTGGCTAGGTATATGACTCCTTGGGTTTTACAGGTAATACGTTGTCTGATTTGGTATTCTTTACCATCTGTCGGATTGGTAAAGCACCGTATTCTGGGGACAAACTTGCAGAAGGAGCAGTCACCACAAGCTGCTGAACCTCCTGTAGTCTCACTCCATTTTGGTCTACTCTGACTGTGGAAGCTGTGAACCAAGAGGTCCCGAAGATTTGGTCCTCTGCGATAGGTGATGCTTGGAGAATAACTCAAAACTCCACACAGGTCTTTATCGGCCAATAGGACATGCCAATGTTTTCGTAAGATGTTCGTAATTTCTCCAGAATAACCATCAAATGTTCCAATAAATATAATCATAGTATTGTCATCCCTATTTTTTGCTTTCAGAAGGTCCTCTCGGTCAGTGTTCTTAGCTCTATTAAAGGCTCTTTTAAGGGGATTGGTGGGAGAACCCCTTTCTTTGAACCTTTTAAAGAGTTCATTACTCTCCACCATAAACCTGTCATCAGTCTTACAGTTTCTTCTGGCACGGAGGTACTGGCCAATGGGTATTCCCCTTTTAAGGGGTAGTGGGTGCCAGCTGTTCCAATGTAAATACCCATTGATGGAGGTGGGTTTTCTATATATATATCTGTGCCCAGGGAACCATCCTCCTGTAAGATGATCTTAAGATCTAGGAAAGAGATCTCTTTTTCGTGGATTTCACATGTGTATTTCATTCCAATAGAATTGTTGTTTAAAATATCAACAAATTCCTAAAAAAAAATGTGCTCGGGTGCCATCCCAGATGATCAGTATGTCGTCAATATACCTGCCCCAGTATTGAATGTGGCAGGTGTATGACGACATACCGTCAACAAAAACATGATGCTCCTCCCACCACCCTAAAAAGAGGTTTGCATAAGTGGGGGCACATGCCCTGCTCTCCTGTACCTAAATGTGATAAATTTGTCTGGATTAAAGATGTTAACCTTTTTGCAAGGAAACTTGCTTTGCATAAAACTCACTTACATTCTGAATATGATACTAGAAAATTATTTGAGAACGAAAGAAGTTGTATGGAAACATTAGAAAGCCTGCTCCAGGAAAACGAGGGTATTTGGATCCTTCCCTTACTACCCTGAGACCCAAATCCAAAATGACACCTACCTTTTCACAATTTCAAGAAATTGAAACCTTTGTGAACTTGGTTACAACTGACATACAATCGCTTAAATTAAGAAAAGAATGTATGTACTCCAACCTTACTCCATCTGAATCTGAGGCCCTTGAAAAACTACGAAATAATGATGAAATAATAATCAAACCTAGTGACAAGGGTTCTAATATAGTCATACAAGATGATAGTGACTATGAGGATATGGTCCTACAACTTTTACATGATATCAAGACCTATCAAGTTCTACGAAATGATCCCACTGAGAGATATTCTAATGAACTTAAGCAGATTCTGACTGAAGCGAGATCTGATAATGTGATCTCCAATGACGAATATACATATATATATTTCAACAATCCAACTATCCTTACCTTTTATGCACTCCCAAAGGTGCATAAGCAGAAAACACCAGTTCCAGTAAGGCCTATAGTGTCAGGCAATGACTGTCTGACATAAGGTATTAGCCACTGTGTTGATCAGATATTACGTTCCTTTGTAACAGCGTTACCCTCTTATATTCGTGATACTAAGGACCTGTTATTAAAAATCAATGATATGTCTTTTTCAGGGAACATCATCTTAGCAAGCCTGGGCGTGAAGTCGCTTTATAGTAATATACAACATGATCTAGGGTTGAAAGCGATCAAATCATTTCTCAGCACAAAAAGCACTACTTTTTGTCAGCACAATCTTTTGGTGATTTATTTTTTACGTTTTATTCTTGAGCACAATTACTTTATTTTTCAGGACACTTATTACAAACAAATAACCAGGACCGCAATGGGGACGGCATGTGCCCCCACTTATGCAAACCTCTTTTTAGGGTGGTGGGAGGCGCATCATGTTTTTGTTGACGGTATGTCGTTATACACCTGCCACATTCAATACTGGGGCAGGTATATTGACGACATACTGATCATCTGGGATGGCACCCGAGCACATTTTTCACCGGTTATTTGGTTGATATTTTAAAACAACAATTCTTCGGGACCCTCTTGGTTCTGAACTGTTTAAAAGATTCAAAGAAAGGGGTTCTTCCACCAATCCCTTAAAAGAGCCTTTAATAGAGCTAAGAACACTGACCGAGAGGACCTTCTGAAAGCAAAAATAGGATGACAATACTATGATTAGCTGTATGGAACATTTGATGGTTATTCTGGAGAAATTACCAACATTCTTACGAAAACTTTGGCATGTCTATTGGCGATAAACCTGTGTGGAGTTTTGAGTATTCTCCAAGCATCACCTATCGCAGAGGACCAAAATCTTCGGACCTCTTGGTTCACAGCTTCCACAGTCGGAGTAGACCAAAATGGAGTGAGACTACAGGAGGTTCAGCAGCTTGTGGTGACTGCTCCTTCTGCAAGTTTGTCCCCAGAATACGGTGCTTTACCAATCCGACAGATGGTAAAAATACCAAATCAGACAACGTATTACCTGTAAAACCCAAGGAGTCATATACCTAGCCAGCTGTACTTGCCCGAAATTATATGTGGGTAAAACTATCCAAGAGTTGAGACGTAGGATCTTGGGAATTCTGAGTGCTATAGAAACTAATAAAGATACAGCCATTACTAGGCATGTTAAATATTTTCAGAATGGCAACTCAAGGATTTTGAAGTTTTGGGGCATTGAAAAACTGAAGATGGGACCCAGAGGCGGAGACTTGGACAAACGTCTTTTACAAAGCGAAGCACACTGGATTTAAAGACTTAATACTATGAGTCCAAGTGGTCTAAATGAGGGGTTCTCTTTTGCAGCTTTCATTTGACCTCCATTTACCCCAACTTCGAATTGATCTGTTTCCAAATGCAAGAAGCCCAATTTTCTGAACATTAACTAGCAAAATTTTGTGTTAAACATTTATCCTTTACTTACCTGGGGATTTTTTTGTTAAATACTGTTCTTATTAATACCTCCTAAGTTTTCACATGTTAAAAATATAGGACCCCCAAAGGTACTTCCTAGACTAATTTTTTACATATACCTTATTTGGGTTATTTACCCTTAACTGACCTTGGTCAATAAGAATAAAGTAGAATATAAGGAGGAGGAAGTACACTATTTTATGGAGGAGGAAGTACACTATTTTATGTATAGTCTGAATTAATGTTTATTTTATGTATAGTCTGAATTAATGTTGGTAGAGCTTTTAAACTAGGATCTGGGGGGAGGGTGGGGGTAATACTAATAAGGGGGTAGATAGTGTAGATAGAGAGTGGGTCATAGGAGGGGACAGTGGGGGGTTAGTGGGGGCTGGGGTTAGTAAGGAATGTAGGGAGAAGACTGTGAAAAAAACAACAACCAAAGTAACTCAAGAACCCCGGATATTCATTTCATAAGTAATAGTAAATTGACAAACGAGGTAAAAAATATACATAGACCTCTTAATTGTATGTACACTAATGCCAGAAGCCTAACTAATAAAATTGGTGAACTGGAATTAGTGATGTGTGAGGAGGACTATGACATAGTGGGAATAAGTGAGACATGGCTGGATGATAGCTATGACTGGGCAGTTAATGTACAGGGTTACAATCTTTTTAGAAAGGATCGTCAAAACCGGCGAGGGGGAGGGGTCTGCCTTTATGTAAAGTCCTGTCTAAAGCCCCCAATCCGGGAAGATATAAGTGAGGGACATGAAGATGTGGAGTCACTGTGGGTAGAAATAAATGGAGCCAAAAACAATAATAAAATACTAATAGGAGTTTATTATGAACCACCTAATATATCAGAGGCCCCAGAAAATCGACTTCTAAATGAAATAGACGAGGTGGCAAATCATAATGAGGTCGTTATTATGGGGGATTTCAACTACCCAGATATAGACTGGAAAACTGAAACCTGTATATCTTATAAAGGAAACAGGTTCTTGGCAATAACCAAAGACAATTACCTTTCCCAACTGGTTCAGGACCCGACTAGAGGGACGGCCATACTGGACTTAGTATTAACCAATAGACCTGACAGAACAACATATGTGCAGGTTGGGGGACACCTGGGTAACAGTGACCATAAAATAATAACCTTTAAATTGTCATTAAAAAAAGCATTTCTTCAGGGAGGAACAAAAATACCAAACTTCAAAAATGCAAAATTTAGCCAACTAAGAGAGGCCATAGGTCTAACTAACTGGGACAAAATCCTCGAAAATAAAAATACAGCCACAAAATGGGATATTTTTAAAAGCATCCTAATATCTAATTGTGAGAGGTACATACCGTATAGGAATAAAATGATAAGAAACAAGAAAAAACCAATGTGGATAAATAGAATTGTAAAGAAAGCAATAAATGACAAAAAGAAAGCATTTAAAGGGTTTCTGTGATCAGGATTTACCATAGTAAACCGAGTGTCATTTGCAATGTGCAAATGACACCTGATGACAGATCTGTATTTTTTATACTGCTCAGTAGTTTTTGTGAAAATTCAGTTTTTATAATATGTACATTACCTCCCCTAGGTGCAGTAGGCGTGAACCCTGCACCTAGTAGCGGCCGTCATTCCTCCTCCGAACCCTCCTCCGTAGCATTGATTGACAGGGCCAGGCAGCCAGCTCTTTCGGCTCCCGGCCCTGTTCGAGTTCCAAATCCCGCGCCTGCGCATTGCGATCAGCAATGCGGGCGCATTGAGGAAGCCGGGAGCCGGGCGGCCGGCGGCTCAACGCGCATGCGCGGATTGCTGATCGCAGTGCGCAGGCGCGGGATTTGGAACTCGAACAGGGCCGGGAGCCGAAAGAGCTGGCTGCCTGGCCCTGTCAATCAACGCTACGGAGGAGGGTTCGGTGAAGGAATGATGGCCGCTACTAGGTGCAGGGTTCACGCCTACTGCACCTAGGGGAGGTAATTTACATATTATAAAAACGGAATTTTCACAAAAACTACTTTACTGAGCAGTATAAAAAATACAGATCTGTCATCAGGTGTCATTGCACATTGCAAATGACACTCGGTTTACTATGGTAAATCCTGATGACAGAAACCCTTTAAATCACTAAAACAGGAGGGGAGCGAGGAAGCATTGAAACACTATAAGGAAAAAAAATAGAATTTGTAAAAGACAAATAAAAGCAGCTAAACTAGAGACTGAAAGACTAATTGCTAAAGAGAGTAAAACTAACCCTAAAATGTTCTTCAATTATATAAATACTAAAAAGTATAAATCTGAAGGTGTCGGCCCCTTACAGAGTAATGAGGGGGGAGTAGCAGAGAGCGATGAGGAGAAAGCAAAACTCTTAAATATTTTTTTCTCCACTGTATTCACTGAGGAAAATAAACTGTCAGATGAAATGCAGAATATAAAAGTGAATTCCCCTTTAAAAGTGTCCTGTCTGACCCAGGAAGAAGTACTGGGGCGTCTTAAAAAGATTAAAATAGACAAATCGCCAGGACCGGATGGCATACACCCCCGTATCCTAAGAGAATTAAGTAATGTCATCGCCAGACCCTTATTTCTGATATTTAAGGGCTCTATACTGACAGGGAGTGTTCCACAGGATTGGCGCATAGCAAATGTGGTGCCAATATTCAAAAAGGGTCCAAAAACAGAGCCCGGGAACTATAGGCCCTAACTATAGGTAAGTTTAACATCTGTAGTGGGTAAACTGTTTGAGGGTTTTCTAAGAGATGCTATCTTGGAGTACCTCAATGAAAATAAGCAAATAACTCCATATCAGCATGGCTTCATGAGGGATCGGTCATGTCAAACCAATTTAATCAGTTTCTATGAGGAGGTAAGTTCTAGACTTGACCGCAGGGAATCAATGGATGTCGTATATCTGGACTTCTCCAAAGCATTTGACACTGTACCACATAAAAGGTTAGTATATAAAATGTGAATGCTTGGACTGGGAGAAAATGTCTGTATGTGGGTAAGTAACTGGCTCAGTGATAGAAAACAGAGGGTGGTTATTAATGGTACATACTCAGATTGGGTCACTGTCACTAGTGGGGTACCACAGGGGTTAGTATTGGGCCCTATTCTCTTCAATATATTAATTAATGATATTGTAGAAGGTTTTCACAGTAAAATATCAATTTTTGCAGATGACACTAAACTGTATAAAGTAATTAACACAGAAGAGGACAGTACACTGCTACAGATGGATCTGGATAGACTGGAGGCTTGGGCAGAGAAGTGGTAGATGAGGTTTAACACTGACAAATGTAAGGTTATGCATATGGGAAGGAATAATGCAAGTCACCAGTACATACTAAATGGTAAAACATTGGGTAACTCTGACATGGAAAAGGACCTAGGAATTTTAGTGAACAGCAAACTAAGCTGCAGAAACCAGTGTCAGACAGCTGCTGCCAAGGCCAATAAGATAATGGGTTGCATCAAAAGGGGCATAGATGCCCGTGATGAGAACATAGTCCTGCCACTTTACAAAATCACTAGTCAGACCGCACATGGAGTACTGTGTACAGTTCTGGGCTCCTGTGAACAAGGGAAGACATAGCAGAGCTG
>ONZH01015922.1:0-45239 GCA_900303285.1 Rhinella marina
GGCTGAGAGCTGGGTGCGTTAGTGGTGGATGATGGCCAGACACTGAAGGCTGAAGATGAGGCTCAAAGGCCTGGGCAGTGGGCCTTAGCATGGAGTCTCCAGGAAAGGCAGCAGCCGGAGGAGGCAGGTGAGCTGGAGAAGAGCCATGAGGGGATATGAGGAGGGGACTTGCCTGTAGTTGACGTTGCAGCAGGGTCCCGATGCGGCCGTCTGTCATCGCAGGAGGTGAGTGGGCGAGAGGCTGGTTTGCAGAGGGGCCTGGAGGAAGATGAAGCGCGGCCTCAGCGCCTGAGGGTGAGGGAGCAGGGCGCGTCGCATCAGCTACCATCTGGCTCCTGTGAGGAGCGGAGAGCGCCGCTGTGCTCCGGGTAGACGCAGGAGGAGCCGAACGGGACCGGCTTAGGTCTGGTGAGTGGCTGTCCGTCCGCGATTCTGCACCCGTTGAGCGGGCCGGGGATATTTCCCTCTGTGGAGTTAGGAGGCCGCCGCCATTATGAGGCGGGCTGTTCCCGCGCTGCGAGCGATCCGCTCTGGGGTAGATTGCCGGGTGAAGAAAGCGTTGAGGTCGCCCTGCAGGGTATCAAGGGGAGCCGATGGCTTGGCTCTACCCTTTTTGGCAGTTTTCCCCATACTGGCAGCAGGCTTTGCCGTATTAAATGCAAGGAGACGCCGGAGCTCCAAAGGAACACGTCCTCACACCACCATAGCTGGCCACGCCCCTCAAGTATGTTTTTTTAAAGTGGCTGGGTGGGCTGATCTGAGGGGGGCACAAGACCCTGATCTGAGGGGGGCACAAGACGTTGATCTGAGGTCTGATGGGGCACAAGACGCTGATCTGAGGTCTGATGGGGACACAAGACGCTGACCTGAGGTCTGATGGGGGCACAAGACGCTGACCTGAGGTCTGATGGGGGCACAAGACGCTGACCTGAGATCTGATGGGGACACATTGTGTTGATCTGAGGTCTGATGGGGGCACAAGACGCTCATCTGAGGTCTGATGGGGGCACAAGATGCTGATCTGAGGTCTGATGGGGCACAAGACGCTGATCTGAGGTCTGATGGGGGCACAAGACGCTGATCTGAGGTCTGAAGGGGGACACAAGATGTTGATCTGAGGTCTTATGGGGCACAAGACGCTGACCTGAGGTCTGATGGGGGCACATTGTGTTGATCTGAGGTCTGATGGGGCACAAGACGCTGATCTGAGGTCTGATGGGGGCACATTGTGTTGATCTGAGGTCTGATGGGTGCACAAGACGCTGATCTGAGGTCTGATTGGGGCACAAGACGCTGATCTGAGGTCTGATGGGGGCACAAGATGTTGATCTGAGGTCTGAGGGGGGCACAAGACGCTGGTCTGAGGGGGGCACAAGACCCTAATCTGAGGTCTGAGGGGGGCACAAGACCCTGATCTGAGGGGGGCACAAGACGTTGATCTGAGGTCTGATGGGGCACAAGACGCTGATCTGAGGTCTGATGGGGGCACAAGACGCTGACCTGAGGTCTGATGGGGGCACAAGACGCTGACCTGAGGTCTGATGGGGGCACATTGTGTTGATCTGAGGTCTGATGGGGGCACAAGACGCTGATCTGAGGTCTGATGGGGGCACAAGACGCTGATCTGAGGTCTGATGGGGCACAAGATGTTGATCTGAGGTCTGATGGGGCACAAGACGCTGATCTGAGGTCTGAAGGGGGACACAAGATGTTGATCTGAGGTCTGATGGGGCACAAGACGCTGATCTGAGGTCTGATGGGGGCACATTGTGTTGATCTGAGGTCTGATGGGGCACAAGACGCTGATCTGAGGTCTGATGGGGGCACATTGTGTTGATCTGAGGTTTGATGGGGGCACAAGACGCTGATCTGAGGTCTGATGGGGGCACAAGACGCTGATCTGAGGTCTGATGGGGGCACAAGACGCTGATCTGAGGTCTGATGGGGGACACAAGATGTTGATCTGAGGTCTGATGGGGCACAAGACACTGATCTGAGGTCTGATGGGGGCACATTGTGTTGATCTGAGGTCTGATGGGGGCACAAGACGCTGATCTGTGGTAGTACCACATTATCAGTACTAGTGTTATCTGTGATTTTACACAGGACTGCAGGTAACACTACTACATTTTCTATACTCAGATAGCCTTCACTGTGTTACCTCTACAGTTACAAAGGACTGCAGGGGACATCTACTATATTATCTATACACAGATAGTTATCACTCTGTAAGGGGGCCCTCTGAGACTTTATCGCCCAAGGGCCCACCTGAACCTGGAGCCGGCCCTGGGCTGATGTCACACATGTGCAGAAGGACTCAGAGGGTGCTAGGGGAAAGTTAGCGGCTGCACTGCTGTAAGTAAGTGCCCCCAAACAACGTGATGACTGGGGGGGGGGTGATGGTTTAATTGGGAGCGGGACTATATACTTAAGGCCCCATCCATATACTTAAGGCCCCATCCTTATTTTATATACTTAAGGCCCCATCCTGTATAGGATTATAGAGATGGCAGTCATGGCACACATAACTCACACATGATTAAACACCAGTGAGGGGTTTAGTGATGTGAGCTATGTGTGTGCCATCTCCATTATCCCATACAGGAAAATAGTGACAGTATTAAAAGTCAGACTGTATAGAGCTATAAATACAGTGCAGAGATATATAGTGTGATATAGGACAGTATAGAGAGCTATAAATACAGGGTGTATATATATATATATATATATATATATATATATATATACTGTCCTACTCTATATATCTCTGCACTGTACTTATAGCTCTCTATACAGTCCTATATCACTCTATATATCTCTACACTCTATTTATAGCTCTATACTGTATGACGTTAGTACTGTCACTATATTTTTCTGTATGGGATAATGGAGATGGGATGGCACACATACTTCTTTAAGTAAATATATATATGTAAATGGGGGGGGGGGCGCCGAGAGAAAGTTTGGCACAGGGCGCCATCTACCCTAAGGCTGGCCCTGTATGTAGTGGACCAAAAAATCATCTGAGCTAAATCGTTCTGTTTACTGTAAAGTTACTGAGTGTCTGTATTACTGGCAGGTATAATATATTACACTATACATAAGATTGCGGTGGACCAAAAATCATCTGAGCTAATCCGTTCTGTTTGCAGTAACATAGTAACATAGTTTATAAGGCCGAAAAAAGACATCTGTTCATCCAGTTCGGCCTGTTATCCTGTAAGTAGATCCAGAGGAAGGCAAAAAAAAACCCCTTTGAGGTGAAAGCGACTTTAGGAGGAAGAAATTCCTTCCAGACTACAATCAGGCAATCAGAATTACTCCCTGGATCAACAACCCATCTCTAGTAGCTATAGCCTGTAATATTATTACTACACTACATGCAGGCCCCTCTTGAACTCTTTTATTGAACTCACCATCACCACCTTCTCAGGCAGAGAGTTCCATAGTCTCACTGCTCTTACCGTAAAGAATCCTCCTTTGTTTGTCTATGTTTCCTCTAGTAGAGTTACTGAGCGTCCGTGTTACAGGCAGGTGTAATACATCTCCCTGTACATAAGTATGCACTAGACCAAAAGTATTCCTAAATCACAAAAAAAGAATATTCAATGCACTAACAAAATAGATGCAAACAATATATACTGTAAAAACTAAGCCCTCATTCTGATATGATAAAATCTGAGACTCTTATCCAATATATTTTGATCAAAACACATCAGTGCCCACCCACCCAGCACCAAGGTGGTCTCAGGTCAGGCAGGTCCTACGCTAAACCTACCTATGCCTTGTACATTAGTGTACAGTGGACCAAAAATCATCTGAGCTAATTTGTTCTGTTTGCTGTAGAGGTATTGAGCATCTGTACTGCAGGCAGGTGTAATACATCTCCCTGTACATAAGTATGCACTAGACCAAAAGTATTCCTAGCTGTTAGACCAGGGCTCCATACCTGCCCTGCCGACCCTGACTCTGGGCTACCTCACTCACTCCTGCTTTCGTGCTGACAAGCGTGGGCAGCAGGTAGCTTAAACTATTGTATTTGTGCTTTGTACTGGAGCTTACTTCTTGCTTGAGTCCTGTATTGTATGTTAGGGCATGCACCACATGTCTCTCCTCTATTTATGAGGCAGCAGGTGCACACCATCTATCTCCCCAGCCTATGGCTGGGTTGCAGGAAGTATTTAAAGGAGCTTCCTGCCTCAGGAAGGTGCCTGAGCAATCTAGGTCACTAGCTAGTCTAGTCCCTAGTGTGAAGGTGTTTAGAAGTTTCTGCTTTTCTGTGGACTGGACCCTGCTTCTTGATTTAATGGATTTTGATTGATTGCCGCCTGCCTCTGACCATGGACTTTGATTACAGACTTTGCTTGATTGCTGCCTTCCCTGACTCCGGACTTCCTGACTACGTCTTTCTCCTTGGTGTTTGCACCGGTATCTCTGATTCCTTGGTCAGCTGCCACTGACCCGGAGACTGCTCTGGAGTGGTACCTTGTAACTAACCTAATAGCCCAAGCCTATCCTCACCATCAGAGGCTCTAGTGAAGACCAGGTAGTTACTGATCTGGAATGGTACCTGCTACTAGAGATGAGAGAATTAAAAAAAAAAACACTCAATTTGGACGGTTTGCTGAATTTCCCAAAAAGATTCAATTCGATCTGAATTTATTTGTGACAAATTGCATTAAAAAACAGCTATTTTCCAGCTGCAGAGAGCCTATATATTTGTGTAGAACACTGTGCATTGCAGAAACATGCATAGGTAGTCTGCTATGGTAGTGAAATAGTTACTTTGCGTTTGTATGACAGGTAGTTGACAGGCCTTCACACACTTCACATATCACTTATTTTGTCAGTTACAGGGCTAAAACTGAAAAAATAACTCAAGTCTGAACTTATCCTTATAGGACAACGTTAGTGTCAGGTATAAATAACCATACAGTGACATAAGATTCTACTATAGGGTGAAAGAGCACACTCCTTTTACACTGTCATCAGCTGATTCCACATAGATTGCTACAGAACCTGTTCTGTTACACAATGGTACAAGTAGTGCCCTAATGACAGAGTGGAGAGGGTGTCAGCAGTAAGTTTGTGTTGACGTCACTGTTTGTTTTGCCCTTCTTCTGATCTATAATAAGAACAACCCCAAAAAAGGGATCATGTCTTTTGAGCATCCGCCTTCACATGGTCAGCATTTGGTCAGTAATCCATCAGTATCGCTAAGGCTAAAAAAAAATGGAGAGGATCCAAAACAAAGATGACACGTGATTGGAAAGTCTGTATGTCTTTGGTGTTTTGTACCCACTCCTGCTTTTGGCTTCCAAATCCTGAGCAAATCCTGATGCAAAATAGGGACTGTGTGATACAGGCCTTATAGCTGCTCCAAAGACATTGTTTCTCATTTTTTCTGTCCTTCTGAAAGATCAGAAGAATGGTAAAATAAATGGTGATGGCGAGGGGCCTGGATGTATTTAAGACTGTAATAATATTAGAGGTTATAGTTACAAGAGATGGGTTGTTGATCCAGGGAGTTATTTTGATTGCCTGATCGGAGGAATTTTTTCCCCTAAAGTGAGGAAAATTGACTTCTACCTCACAGGATTTTTTTTCTTGCCTTCCTCTGGATCCACTTGCAGGGTAATAGGCTGAACTAGATGGACAGATGTCTTTTTTCAGCCATAGCAAACTGTTACTATGTCAACAAAGCCAAACAGGGCCAATAGTAGCCCCGTCATAGAGTGGGGAGTATGGTAACTGCATGAGGAGTCAATACAGTAGCCCAGTTACATTATGGGGAGGGTGGCAACCACATGAGGAGTCAACACCATGGCCCAATGACAGAGTGGTGAGGTGGCAACCGCATGTGGAGCCAACATACTGGCCCAGTTACAGAGTTGTGATGGTGGCAACTGCATGAGGAGTCAACACACTGGCCCAGTTACAGAGTCATAAGGTGGCAACCGCATGAGGAGTCAACACAGTGGCCCAATTACATTATGGGGAGGGTGGCAACCACATGAGGAGTCAACATAGTGGTCAGTCACAGAGTGGTGAGGGTGGCAACCACACGAGGAGACAACATAGTGGTCAGTCACAGAGTGGTGAGGTGGCAACCGCATGAGAACTCAACACAGTGGCCCAGTTACAGAGTGGTGGGGTGGCAACTGCATGAGGAATCAACATAGTGCTCATTCACAGAGTGGCCCGCCCAATTACAGAGTGGTGAGGTTGGCAACAGCATGAGGAGTCAACATAGTGGCTCAGTTACATAGTGGTGAGGTGGCAATTGCATGAAGAGTGAACATAGTGGTCATTCACAGAGTGGTGAGGGTGGCAACCACATGAGGAGCCAACATACTGGCCCAGTTAGAGTAGTGATGGTGGCAACGGCACAAGAAGTCAACACAGTGGCGCAGTTACAGAGTCGTGAGGTGGCAACCGGATGAGGAGTCAACATAGTGGTCAGTCATAGAATTGTGAGGTGGCAACCACATGAGGATTCAACATAGTGGACAGTCACAGAGTGGTGAGGTGGCAACCGCATGAGGAGTCAACATTGTGGCCCAGTTACAGAGTGGCGAGGTGGCAACCGCATGATGAGTCAACAAAGTGGTCAGTCACAGAGTGGTGAGGGTGGCAACTGCATGAGGAATCAACATTGTGGCCCAGTTAAAAAGTAGTGAGGTGGCAACCACATGAGGAATCAACAAAGTGGTCAATTACAGAGTGGTGAGGTGGCAACCGCATGAAGAGTCAACATGATGGTCAGACACAGAGTGGTGAGGATGGCAACTGCATGAGGAGTCAACATTGTGGCCCAGTTACAGAATGGTGAGGTGGCAACCACATGAGGAGTCAACACAGTGGTCAGTCACAGAGTGGTGAGGGTGGCAACTGCATGAGGAGTCAACATTGTGGCCCAGTTACAGAGTGGTGAGGTGGCAACCGCTTGAGGAGTCAACATAGTGGTCAGTCACAAAGTGGTGAGGATGGCAACTGCATGAGGAGTCAACATTGTGGCCCAGTTACAGAGTGGTGACCTGGCAACCACATGAGGAGTCAATAAAGTGGTCAGTCACAGAGTGATGAGGGTGGCAACCGCATGAAGAGTCAACACAGTGATCAGTCACAGAGTGGTGAGGTGGCAACCGCATGAGGAGTCAACACAGTGGTCAGTCACAGAGTGGTGAGGGTGGCAACTGCATGAGGAGTCAACATTGTGGCCCAGTTACAGAGTGGTGAGATGTCAATTGCATGAGGAGTCAATAGAGTGGCCCAGTCACAGAATAGGGAGGAGGAGGGCAACAGCAGTGGCAGTAAAAGCACAAGATAGTGGGTGGCATAGGAGAACATGAGAGCAGAGGCAGCAGGTCCACACCTGATTCATCTTCACAAAGGTCAGTCTCTCCACGTTTTGGGTGGAAAGACAAGTGCTCCTTGTGGTAACTATGCCCCCCGCCACACTAAAAACCCCCTCTGATGCCACACTACTGACCAGGCAGGAAAGCTTGTCCAAGGCAAACTCGGCCAGTTGCAGCCACAAATCAAGTTTGGCTGCCCAATAGTCCAAGGAATCTTGGGTGTGGGCTGGCAGGGTCAGTCCAAGTATGCTACCACCTGCTGGTTCAGGTTCTGCTCCATGTCTTGCTGCTGGTGGTGGGTGGTTTCTTCAGTAGGCGGGTAATGAAAAATGGAGCTGGTGCTGCTCCACCCCTCACCCCCCTCCAGCAGCCATGGCAGTGGAACGTGAGTGCAGAGGGCTTCCCCGGTTAGAAATTTGCAAGTATGTGCGATGGCGCACATAGGCAGCGGCCAACTGATTACATAGGATGTCTCTATACATAGTAACATAGTTTATAAAGCCAAAAAAAGACATCTGTCCATTCAGTTCAGCATGTTATCCTGCAAGTTGATCCAGAGGAAGGCAAAAAAACCCCTGTGAGGTAGAAGCCAATTTTCCTTACTTTAGGGGAAAAAATTTCTTCCAGACTCCAATCAGGCAATCAGAATAACTCCCTGGATCAACGACCCATCTCTAGTAACTATAACCTATAATATTATTACCCTCCAGAAATACATCCAGGCCCCTCTTGAACTCTTTTAGTGAGATTACCATCACCACCTCCTCAGGCAGAGAGTTCCATAGTCTTACTGCTCTTACCGTAAAGAATCCTCTTCTATGTTTGTGTACAAACCTTCTTTCCTCAAGACACAGAGGATGTCCCCTCGTCACAGTCCTGAGGATAAATAGATGATGGGAGAGACCCCTGATATATTTATACATAGTTATTGATCTCCCCTCAGTCGTCTTTTTTCTAAAGTAAATAACCCTAATTTTGATAATCTTTCTGGGTACTGTAGTCCACCCATTCCAGTTATTACTTTAGTTGCCCGCCTCTAAACCGTCTCCAGCTCTGATATGCCTGCCTTTTTTACAGGAGCCCAGAACTGTACACAGTACTCCATGTGTGGTCTGACTAGGGATTTGTAAAGTGGCAGGACTATGTTCTCATCACGGGCATCTATGCCCCTTTTGATGCAACCCATTATCTTATTGGCCTTGGCAGCAGCTGTCTGACACTGGTTTCTGCAGCTTAGTTTGCAGTTCACTAAAATTCCTAGGTCCTTTTCCATGTCAGTGTTACCCAGTGTTTTACCATTTAGTATGTACTGGTGACTTGCATTATACCTTCCTATGTGCATAACCTTACATTTGTCAGTGTTAAACCTCATCTGCCACTTCTCTGCCCAAGCCTCCAATCTATCCATATCCATCTGTAGCAGTGTACTGTCCTCTTCTGTGTTAATTACTTTACACAGTTTAGTGTCATCTGCAAAAATTGATATTTTACTGTGCAAGCCTTCTACAAGATCATTAATAAATATATTGAAGAGCATAGGGCCCAATACTGACCCCTGTGGTACCCCACTAGTGACCCAATCTGACTGTGTACCATTAATAACCACCCTCTGTTTTCTATCACTGAGTCAGTTACTTACCCACTGACAAACATTTTCTCCCAGGCCAAGCATTCTCATTTTATATACTAACCTTTTATGTGGTACAGTGTCAAATGCTTTGGAGAAGTCCAGATATACGACATCCATTGATTCGCTGTGGTCAAGTCTATAACTTACCTCCTCATAGAAACTAATTAAATTGGTTTGACATGACCGATCCTTCATGCTCCACCATGCTGATATGGAGTTATTTGCTTATTTTCTTTGAGGTACTCCAAGATAGCATCTTAGAAAACCTTCAAACAGTTTACCCATGACAGATGTTAAACTTACCAGCCTATAATTTCCGGGCTCTGTTTTTGGACCCTTTTTGAATATTGGCACCACATTTGCTATGCGCCAATCCTGTGGAACACTCCCTGTCAGTATAGAGTCCTTAAATATCAGAAATAAGGGTCTGGCTATGACATTACTTAATTTCTTAGGATACGGGGGTGTATGCCATCCGCTCCTGGTGATTTGTCTATTTTAATCTTTTTAAGACGCCGCTGTACTTCTTCCTGGATCAGACAGAGCACTTTTAATGGGGAATTTACTTTTATATTCTGAATTTCATCTGACAGTTTATTTTCCTCAGTGAATACAGTGGAGAAAAAAATATTCAGTAGCTTTGCTTTCTCATCATCACTCTCTGCAACTTCCCCCTCATTACTCTGTAAGGGGCCAACACCTATAGGTTTATACTTTTTACTATTTATATAATTGAAGAACATTTTAGGGTTAGTTTTACTCTCTTTGGCAATTAATCTCTCGGTCTCCAGTTTGGCTGATTTTATTTGTCTTTTACATATACTTATTCTATATTTTTCCTTATAGTTTTTCAATGCTTCCTCGACACGCTCCTGTTTAAATGCTTTCTTTTTGTTATTTATTGCTTTCTTTAAAGAGGACCTTTCACGGTTTTGAATTACTGTAGATAAATACCTCTTGTCCCGGGGTACCCCCCGCTGATGCTGCCACTCTGCCTAGTTTTTTAAAATACAGCTCCTACTCCCCGCTGTGCCCGCCTGTAGTTTTCGCGCTCAGTATGTAAATACTGAGCATCGGTACAGGGAGGAGGAGAAGCCGGCATTTCTCAATGGGCGTCTCCTTCTCCCTGGCTGTGCCGCGATCCAATCACAGCGGAGAGCGTCACAGCCAGGGAGAAGGTGAGGTTTTATTTTCTCCCTGGCTGTGACGCTCTCCGCTGTGATTGGATCGCGGCACAGCCAGGGAGAAGGAGACGCCCATTGAGAAATGCCGGCGTCTCCTCCTCCCTGTACCGATGCGCGAAAACTACAGGCGGGCACAGCGGGGAGTAGGAGCTGTATTTTAAAAAACTAGGCAGAGTGGCAGCATCAGCGGGGGGTACCCCGGGACAAGAGGTATTTATCTACAGTAATTCAAATCCGTGAAAGGTCCTCTTTAAAGTTCTGTTTATCCACATTGTTTTTTTCTTGTTCCTTAATCTTTTATTCCCATAAGGTATGTACCTCTCACAATTAGACTTGTGGATGCTTTTAAAAATATTCCATTTTGTGGCTGTATTTTTATTTTTGAGGACTTTGTCCCAGTTAGTTAGGCCTATGGCCTCTCTTAGTTGGCAAAATTTTGCTTTTTTGAAGTTTGGTATTTGTGTTCCTCCCTGAAGAAATACTCTTTTGAATGACAATTGGAAGGTTATTACTTTATGGTCACTATTGCCCATTGGCTATTGTCACTATTGGGTCACTAGTGTCCCCCAACCTGCACATCTGTTGTTCTGTCAGGTCTATTGGTTAATACTAAGTCCAGTATGGTCGTCCCTCTAGTCGGGTCATGAACCAGTTGGGAAAGGTAATTGTCTTTGGTTATTGCCAAGAACCTGTTTCCTTTATGAGATATACAGGTTTCAGTTTCCCAGTCTATATCTGGGTAGTTGAAGTCCCCCATAATAATGACCTCATTATGATTTGCCGCCTCGTCCATTTAGTTTGGTAGTAGATTTTCTGTGGACTCTGGTATATTAGTTGGCTTATAATAAACTCCTATTAGTATTTTATTATTGTTTTTTCCTCCATGTATTTCTACCCACAGTGACTCTACATCTTCATGTCCCTCACTTATATCTTCCCGGAGTGTGGGCTTTAGACAGGACTTTACATAAAGGCAGGCCCCTCCCCCTCTCCGGTTTTGGCGATCCTTTCTAAACCGACTGTAACCGTGTACTTTAACTGCCCAGTCATAACTATCATCCAGCCATGTCTCAGTTACTCCCACTATGTCATAGTCCTCCTCACACATCACTAATTCCAGTTCACCAGTTTTATTAGTCAGGCTTCTGGCATTTGTATACATACAATTAAGAGGTTGATGTATATTTTTCCCCTACACCTTTCCTTCTGAACTGTTCTAGTTCCTCCTTCCATTCCTCCCCCAGTTCCATTACCTTGCCCCAGGTCTCTGTCTGCACTATCTTCCCTTCCTATAATGTAGTTACCCTCCCCCCCCCAGTCTCTATTTTAAACACTACTCAAGCCTTCTAGCCATCTTCTCCCCCAAAACAGCTGCCCCTTCCCCATTGAGGTGCAGCCCATTCCTACGATAGAGCCTGTAGCAAACAGAGAAGTCGGCCCAGTTCTCCAGGAATCAAACCCCTCCTTCCTACACCAGTTCTTGAGCCACTTGTTTACCTCCCTAATCTCCCGCTGCCTTTCTTGTGTGGCTCGTGGTACAGGTAGTATTTCGGAACACACTACTTTTGAGGTCTTTTCCCTAAGCTTGTGCCCTAAATCCCTGAAATCATTTTTAAGGACGCTCCACCTACCTCTAACTTTGTCATTGGGTCCGATATGGACGATGACTTTTGATCGTCTCCAGCCCCTCCCAGTAATCTGTCAACCCTATCCGCAATGTGTCGAACTTGAGCGCCAGGAAGACAACACATCGTTTGACGATCCCGGTCTTTGTGACAGATTGCCATTTCTGTACCCCTAATAATTGAGTCTCCCACTACCAGCACCTGTCTGGCCTGCCCTGCTCTCCTGGTCCCCCTGCTTACTGGAGCAGACATTCCCCTGACTGGCAGAGGAAGTGTCCGGCTGCAGCAATTTGCTCCCTGAACTGACACCCCCCTCATCTGTCAAACTTGCAAACTTGTTGGGGTGTGTCAAATCAGAGCTAGTCTCCCTGGCACTTTTCCCTCTACCACGCTTTCTAACTGTTACCCAGCTAGCTACCTCACTTTCCTGAGCCTCCTCACTACCACCCTCCCCCACATCTACCCCATAGAGTGCTTGCTCAGTGAGCAGCAAACTCTTTTCCAGATTGTCAGCACTTCTCAGTGTTGAAATTCGCCCGGTTAGATACACGATGTGCGATTCCAAACGGGCAATTTGCACACATTTTGAACAAAGATATGCACCCTTAAACAGCTGTTCTAGGACTGCATAAGAAAAGAGAAAAAAATACAATACAGTGATATGAAACAAACTTACCGTACTCCCCTCTTAAAGTCCCTGAATCTGAAGTCACATAATCTAAAGTCACACAATTCAAACACGCACTTAAAATAAAAAATGTGAACGCTCACAAATTCGCGTTATTTCTCTGCTTGTATAAGTACAGCTCTCAAACCAGACTGCTTTTTTTTCCTCTGGATTCAAAGGCAAAGTTGTTGAGTTTATCTTCCCTCTCAGTAGTTGTAAAAAAGGCCCCCATTTTGGAGTGGTGGCAAGGGTCTTACACGGTGGAGATCCAGTGTTCATCCCTCAGCCGAATGGTGATAATACGGCTGTCACTACGCAAGCAAATGAGCATGCATTGGGCCATTTGTGCAAGGGACTCGGAGGGACTCCCTACCTCCATCTCCACTGCATACTGTCACAGTGTCTCGGGCCATCTGCCTGGTCATTCTCATCAACCTCTACCTCCTCCTGCTCTCCTGTTCCTCTCCTGCCACTTGTGCAGAATAACCACCCATTTCTGTATACTTTGCTTGTGCGTGAATAGGGCCCTTGAAACGCATTGACTGAAACACAATAAAAGAATATCGATACTTACCTAAAGATTTCTTCTGTATGCTGGCAGCGCCGAAGGATTGGTTTCCAAGTTTTTACTATTTTCTGTGCAAGAGATAAAGATGCCACATCTCCTGTCCCCTGTCCAGCCAGATTTATCAGCATCTGCTCCAGGACATGAAGGAGGGTAATGACAAGTTCATCTCGTAGTCCTGCCGACTGACAAAGTGGCCTCCTCAAAGGGCCTAACCAAATGGCAGGTGTCATGTATGAACTGCCACTGGCTACCGTTGAAGTTACACAAGGGAGTGTTCCTGACCACCTGTATCATCAAGAAATCATTTATGGCCTTCCTCCGCTCATATAGTCGGTCCAACATGTGGAGGGTGGAGTTCAAACGGGTTGAAATGTCGCATATTAGCCAATGTTGTGGAACGTTATTCTGCCTTTGCAGCTCAAGGAGGGCGTACTTTACATTGTAAGAGTGGCGGAAGTGCAGGCACAGTTTCCTGGCCATTTTCAGGATATCTTGCAGGATAGGTGGAAGACTTCAGGAATAACTTTACAACCAGATTAAAAACATACGCCATGCAGGGTGTATGGCTCAGCCCTTCTTAACACAGCACCAACACAATGTTTTTCCAGTTGTAGGTGACAATATTGGTAAGGAGACAGCCAGGATTCTATTTCTTGCTGAAGGAAGCGGAGCTGTTCCTAACCTGTGTGACTCTGTTCGCCCAGGCAAACCAGGTGCAGAACAGCATGACACTGCCATGATGTGCACAGGTGGTATGCTGGAGGAAAACTCTGAATTGTGCCCACAGTGGTGGCTGAGGACAAGGTAAAGGATGAGGGGGCAGAGGAGGACATTGGTGAAGGACTCACAGCTTAAGAACATGGAGGCGGAGAACAGTTTGCTGGTGTGGCTGGGCAGGAACCACATTTTCCCATATTTACCCGTAGTTACAGCTCCATACGTCGGCGCTGCCTTGAACTTTAGCAGACACCGACAGGCTCAAGGACTGGCCCACCTTCTGTTCAACATACGTGTGCAGAGATGGTATTGCCTTTTTGGGAATTAATGACGGATTCAGACTCTCCATCTTGGCTTGGCACAAGCCATCAGTTCTGTGAAAGGTGCAGAGTCCACCACATGGAAAGGGAGGGAAAAGCAGAGTGGAGCTGATGGCATGCAATAATTTTCGAGCAGAAGGAACAGAAAATGAAAGAGGCAGGTTCAGGACAGGTGGGGGCACAGAGCTTGTTCCTGAGCCATGCCAACTAAGCATAGTGTCAGAGGAACCCACTGACTCCTGGCTGGGGTTGTCTGATGTCACTTGAGATGTGGAAGAAGATCAAGTCAACCATTTAAGGACAGTTGGGTTGCTCGTCAAAACACGACCGCTGAATGACATATGCAGCTCTGGCCTGCCACTATCCATTCACTTAGAAGGACCTGTCACCTGTCTGTCGGACATACTGTATTGTAACAGTAACTGCAAGGGTAAAAGAGTAGTAGTTTCAGGCCGCAATTTCACCCCAGAAAAAAGGATGAATGGATGTACTTATATATACCATATAAACGTGAGCACCTTAAAATGTGTAGTATCATGCCGCAATTTCACTACAGAATGAATGGATGTATTTATATAGAAAAAAAATTAAACACCCCAAAACTTGTAGTATCAGGCTGCAATTTCACACCAATTCCACAATTAGGGATTAATGGATATATTTATGTATAATACTACTTGAGCACCCTAAAATGTGTACTATAAGGCTGCAATTTGATCCCAGAATCAAGGATAAATGGATGTACTTATAGTATATAAAAAAATTAACACCCCCAAAACTTGTAGTATCAGGCTGCAATTTCACACCAATTCCACAATTAGGGATTAACGGATATTGTAGAATATCCTTGAATCCTTGTAATTTCTCTTCACATCAAATATAGCGGGAGGACTCAGATTTCTTATAAAAATATTGCATATTTATTGAAGATACATCTTATTAAAGTTTGTAGCAGAATTTACAGGAAAATATCAATAGAGTTCAGAATTGTGCTTGACGCTTAGATGTTAATGTCTTGTGGTCCCATCTTTGAATGCCCCCGACTCAGTTATAACTTCAACTTTTAGTTCTCCTGTTTCCATCCCCCCTTACATCCTCCTATATCCTTTCACCTTTGTCCCACTTTCCTAAAACTACTACTACTTCCATATATGGTAACATTCCAATGCCTTTTCCCATATGGTGAGACCCCAGACCCTCCATAGCAGAATGATATAATACTCATGAGATTGCTATAGGCCTTATAACTTTGTCCAAGGACTGATTACCAGTACCATATGCATCTTATGGTCATTCTTTCAGTGTATATATAGATAGATACTATATAGAGATATCAGTATGATATGTAACCTTTACAATCTATACCATTTAAATTAATACATTGTCACATCATATTTAACAGATATATTTATGTATAATACTACTTGAGCACCCTAAAATGTGTACTATAAGGCTGCAATTTGATCCCAGAATCAAGGATAAATGGATGTACTTATAGCATATAAAAAAATTAACACCCCAAAACTTGTAGTATCAGGCTGCAATTTCACACCAATAATGGCTTTATTTAGGTATTATAGAACTTAAGCACCCTAAAATGTATATTATAAGGCCACAATTTCACCCCAATTATACAGTTAGGGATTAACGGATATACTTATGTATAATAAAACATGAGTACCCTAAAATCTGTAGTATTAAGCCACAATTTCACCTCAATTAGACAATCAGGAATTAACAGATTGAATTATATATAAAAGAACATGAACCCCCCAAATTCTGGAGTATCAAACCGCAGTTTTCACCCCAATAACAGAATTAAGGATTACAGGAATTATTGAGGCATCAAAGAATGCAAACAACCTAAAACTGTAGCATTAGATCACTTTTTAACCCCAATTAGTGCAGCAAGATGTAATAGAATAGTCCCTATTAGCCAGGCTTTACATAGGTTAATAGTCCCTGCTCTCTTCCCTATAGTGTAGATAATGCTTCCCTATTATATCCCTACACTATGAATAATCTGAACTGCTCAATAGTAATTTTTGGTGACTAAAGTCTTTCCTAAACACTGTCCCTAGTGCCTGTAACGTCTCTCCCTGCACTAAATTCACTGTAAAATGGCAGAGACAGGGCAGGAAGAGACTTTTTATAGGGCTGTGACATCACAGGGGCTGGCTATCTGCTGATTGTCTGTCTGCATGGCATTATGGGTGCTTGCTCATTCCCAGGCTTCTTACTTCCTCTTTCTATCATGTTCAGCCGCCATTTTAGAAAAAATATGATTCGGTACCACGAAACGCAAGGACATTTTTCCTGAAATTCGGATCAAATTCCACTTTGTCAACTTTGATTCGCTCACCTCTAGTAACTTCCTAATGGCCAAAGCCTATCCTCACCATCAGAAGCTCTAGTGAAGACCAGGTAGTTTGTTAGCCACGCCGCTCCAGGGTATAGCCGGTCAGTGGTGCAGTGGGTCTACACCCACTTGTATAACACTGGGTAATCTGTTCTGTTAGCTTTAGAAAAAGATCATGGCACATGGATATACATTGACAGTAATTGTCGTATTTTATTCCATCCAATTATGTCAACTACAGATGTGGCCAACATTTCGGTCCATCCTAGACCTTGTTCTTGGCCTATTAATATACAATATATACAGTATTGAGTCTAGCAAGACCCATAAGTACAAAATATAGATTGCAGTACAAATTGGGGGAAAAAGGGATAGTAAAGTAAAATAAAGTAAAATAAAAGTAGGATGTCACAAACAGCAAGAATTACAAATATATAGTACAAATGGGGATGTATGTCCAAAAGTGGAGAGTTAGATGTTAGTGTGATGTAGTATATCGCAGGTAGCCCTAATGCACTCATATTCTGAATGATAGAGTACAAACACAATCAGAGCAGATATAATAGGAGTCATCAGGGCTAGAGGGCGACTAGAAGGCCATAATGTACATTATATATATTAGACCATATTAGTCAGCAGGGAAAAATGCAGAGAATATCATACAAATTAATTTTTTACTTTCTGATGTCCACTGCACATGCGCGCACTAATTATGATGTCAGACGTCCGATGCCTGAGGCTCCCGCTGCGCCACCTGAGCATGCCCCAGATGCCATCCATCTCCATTACCCTGTTACATTCTAGGTATGTAGGTATGCGCCTATTCTCCACATATGACCTTCTATTCCTGCATTTATATGGTTACTTGGGATCCCAATAATGCAACATTGGGTTTTTGTTTTGACTATTGCTTTTGATATTGTCTGCATTGTTGCCTACTGACTAATATGAAATACTGGAGAGGTAATCAAATCATAATTAAATAGCAATAAAACGTAACTTTTAATATTTTGCTACTAAAAAGATAGCTCTTTAGATAAATTAAAAGTAGTGTAATCAAACATAAATCATAAGAGGTGTAGTAGGAAAAGTAGTGCACGGCGGCACCCAAAAATGAAAATCATTTGTCCTACCACTCCGTCGGAAGGTTCAGCATGCATCAATAGTCAGGGAAAAGTGGAAGACATCCCTGGGTTAGATGAAGATGTGGTATATTAGACGAGGTGGGGAAAACTTTCCCTGATATTACCCTTCATGGGAGTGCTAAACTGGCCTTGATGATCTAGCTACGGAGCCCCCGTACTGATAAGGGCGACTCCATCCCTTAATAAAATGGAGCTAGTTAGCCTTATCCTATCTATTCCCTAAATGCATGTTTCACTTTTCAATGAGAAATGAGAGACTCATCAGGGGAAACACAGGGGAACTGGGCAAAATATAATCAGTACAATGATATGTACTATAGAGCACTAGCACGGGTTGCAATGGCTTAACTCTGGGCTAGTTGCTCCTGTAATCAAGGGATCGGGGGGGGGTCAAAGGGGGGTGATTTGGGGTCTGCTGGTCGGCGCTGACTAATTCACACAAGGTGCATATTAAAATATCTAAATATAACAGAAAATACCCCTATACAAAGCCCTCCATATAAGTTACCCCTTCTTTGTGGCCTCAGTAGATGTCCCCATAGTGCCACCCAATAATGTGCCAGTAAGAAGTGCCCCATAGTGCCCTCAATAATGTGCCTGTAAGAAGTTCTCCCATAGATGCCCTCACAGTGCCCCCTATAATGTGCCAGTACAAAGTGCCCCCCCAGTGTCTCCCAATAATGTGCCAGTAAGAAGTGCCCCCATAGATGCCCCCACAGTGCCCCCAATAATGTACCAGTAAGAAGTGCTCCCATATATGCCCCCACAGTGCCCCCAATAATGTATCAGTAAGAAGTGCCCCATAGATGCCCCCACAGTGCCCCCAATAATGTACCAGTAAGAAGTGCCCCTATAGATACCCCCACAGTGCCCCCCAATAATGTACCAGTAAGAAGTGCCCCATAGATGCCCCCCAATAATGTACCAATAAGAAGTGCCCCCACAGTGCCCCCAATAATATGCCAGTACGAAGTGCCCCCATAGATGCCCCCCAATAATGTGACAGTAAGATGTGTTGCAAAGTATGGTTGCTGGGTGCAGCAGGGTCAGTTTAGATCAGACATTGTAGAGTAACAGGAACTGGGTTTATTGGAACATGCATGCAATAACTGAAGGTCACCTTACATGGTGGCTGGCACAGAGACCGGAAAAAGAAATCAGTGAGTTCACATCTTAATGTACAGGAAATACACCACATTATAGATATGTACAGAGAGACTACAAGTAAAGCACTAGTAACAGCGACATCTAGTGTGCAGCAGAAGTCACTATAGCAATAGACTAAGCTGAAGTTTATCTCCAACACCCCTTCTCAACAGCTAAGGCTTAGGCTGATAAACCCATCTTCTTTGTATTTTATGTTTTTGGTGCAGAAGAAAGCTGCCATCTTCCTCTCTCTCAATATGGATGCCAAGGTAATTCTTTATGTTGCCAAGATCTTTGGTCTGTTGACCAAAGGGTTGCCAAGGGTTTGCAGTATTTTTCCAAGGGTTTGCAGTATTTCTGCTTCATCCCCTTCTTGCACAAAACAAATCAGGATATTGTCCATGTAAAATAAGCAGATAGATCCATCTGTTTGCCAATTTCTTTGTGTATAGGCAGGGGTTTGCTTTACTCCTTTGAAAGTCTTCATGTGTAAGCACTTCATTTATTTTTATATTCCAGGTCTGGCCTTTGTTCATCTTGGAACCCTGGTGGTTGTTCCATGTAGATTTCTTTTGTTAACTGGCCATGTAGAAATGCAGTTTTCACATCAAAATGTTTCACTTGCATTTTCCTTGTAACGGCTACTGTCAGCAAAGCCCTTATTGTACTGTGTTTGACTACTATGTCTCATCATAGTCCTTTCCATATTTCTGAGAATATACCTTGGCTACTAGTCTTACTTTGTATCGTTCAACTGTGCCATCTGCATTGTACTTCACTTTAAAAGTCCATTTACAGCCTATGGCTTTCCTTCCAGGTGGTAGTTCTGTAAGTGGCCATGTTTTAGTGTCATGCATGGATTTTATCTCTTCCTTAGCAGCTTCTATCCATTTACTGGCTTCCCCTTCTGAAAGCTAAGATATGTCTTCCCAGGTTGTAGGTTCATTGGCATTGGCAGTGCTTGCCTTGTATGAGAGACGTACAGGTGGTTTACCCTTGTTTTCTCTCGTTGAGCGCCTCGGTTCTGTGTCTGAACTTGCTTGAGTCTGCTCTTCCGTACTGGTAGAGTCTGCACTCACTTCAACTGTTTATTAAGAAGTTACAGTGGTGGGCTGATCAGTGTCAGTTTTCTCTTCTGTTCTTGCTTCTTCTGTTGTCATTACATTGTCTCTCAGATCTTCAACAAAAGTTATGCTGTTGCTAATGGTAACCTTGTCTGTTTTGGGATTTAGGATTCTGTAACCCTTAACATTGTCACTGTATACAACAAATACACCTTCAAATGCTCTGTTTTGGAGTTTCTTTTTTCTTCTGGAATGTAGATGAACGCTTTGCATCCAAAAACTCTGAAGTGTTTTACACTTGGCTTCTCATTGTGCCACAGTTCATATGGAATTTTTCTCCACTGTTCTAGAAAAGAGTCTGTTCTGCAGATATGTGGCTGTCATTGCTGCCTCACCCGAGTATTTTTGTAGTAGTCCAGAGTCTGTCAGCATACATCTGATCATTTCAGTCGGAGTTCTGTTCTTTCTTTGAGCTACCCCATTTTGCTCTGGTGTGTATGGGACTGTCTTTTGATGTTCTATTCCATTCTGTTTTAAATACTCTTGTATCTTATGTCCTGTGAATTCACCTCTATTATCACTACGAAGTATGAGAGGCTTCCTCTGAAACTTGTTACTGGTCTTTACTACATAATCTTGGAATTTGTCAAGAACTTCACTCTTGTTTTGCATTAGGCAGATGACTTTGTATCTTGAATAGTCATCTATGAAAGTCACAATGTACCTATTTCCTCCAGATGTAGGTGGGTTTTTCGGACCACATACATCACTGTGAACTAGGCAAAGTGGTCTTGAAGTTCTCTTCTGACTGATTTTGAGAAGTATTGCTCTTGTAGCTTTGGATTTGATGTAACATTCACATATCCAGTAACTGGATACTGTTAGATCCTTTGCCAGATTCCTCTTTTGTAGTTCCTGTATGCATTCTGAGTGCCTGTGACCTAAACGCCTGTGCCAGATGTGTATACAGTCATTGTGCTTATGTGTGCATAGTCTCACCTTTTCCTTCACTGTGTTGAGGTGATACAGATGATCATCCAGCTTAGCACTTGCTACTGTCTGCTTGCCATCCAGTATAGAACACTTGTCACCTTGGAATTTTACAGTCAGTCCTTTGGCTATTAGACACTTCACAGATAAGAGTCCTCCTTCTAGATCAGGAACATAAAGCATATCTTTCATTGGTATGGCTAAATTGTGTCCCACATCATCAGGGCATACGAGGGTTCCATGCCCATTTCCTTCTGCATGTATTTTACTTCCATCTGCAAGGTAAATATTTCCTTTGTTATTCAGATCAAGTTCTTTAAAAAAAAAGAACTGGTTGCCCCCTGAGTCGATGCACCAGCCTTGACATTTATGGTTGCCTGTCACTTTAAATGTCGCATTCCGGTTACCTTCCCATTGATCAAAGATTGTGGCTTTGACTTGTTTGGTATAGGAGGGACACTGTCTCATTTGTTCTGCTTTCCATATAGTACAGTCTTTCTTTGTGTCCCTGTTTGTGGCAACTAAAACACACCCTGGTCTCCTTCCTGTGTAACCGTGCATCTGTAGCTTTAAAGAGGACCTTTCATGGGTCCAGACTTTGCGAACAATGTAGCCCGTTATGGAGGGCATGTGGGACAAGGTCGCCCGCTCCGTTCGCCCGCTGTCCCTTTTAAAGTTTCGTCGCGCGCTATGCAAATGCATAGCATCGGAACAGGGAGGAGGAGACGCCAGGGATTCTCAATGGGCGTCTCCTTCTCCCTGGCTATAACACTGTCCAATCGCAGTGGAGAGCGTCACAGCCAGGGAGAAACCTTTCTTTAGCCATGCCCTCCATAACGGGCTACATTGTTCGCAAAGTCTGGACCCATGAAAGGTCCTCTTTAAGAGTGGTTTTGGTGTCGGTTTCTGTGGAGTCATGCACTAATTCCTTTCTTCTCTGATACTTATCTATGAGCCTGTTTTTTTTTACAAATGCTAGTGTCATATCTGTCTCAGGCCATATCTCCAGCGCATTGATCAGTGCAGTATATGTGTCGGGTAAACTGCACAACAACATGGCTGCGGCGTGACTGTCTGTTATATTCTCCCCGATTGATCTGAGTTGTGCAATCACTTCCAGCATGGTGTTTATATGCTCCTGCATGTCCTGTTCCCTGCTAAGCCTCATTTTGTAAAGTTTCCGCAGCAGAAACAATTTGCTGTTTAAACTGGATCTTTCATGCAGTCTTTTCAGAACATCCCACATTCCTTTCGCTGTGCCCTCGTGGCATATGTGAATAAGCTGATCATCCTCCACTAGTAAGCTTATGGTAGCCCATGCCTGTCTGTTTTTCTTGTCCCAGTCCTGATCATTGTCCTGTGGCCTATCTGTAATGCAGGGGCGTTGCTAGGGTCTCAAAAGATCCGGGGCCCAAGCCCCAATGAATATGGCCCAATTCTCTATGTCGACCCTCGTCCCAACAGGAGAACATACCTCACATCCAGGGCCTCCCAGGTGACGTCTCCTCTGATGTAGATCTTCTCTGTCATCATTTTCTCCATTAGGCCCAGACAACTTCTCTCAGCCGCCTCGTCTCTGCAGAATGTGACACATGGATATCTTTGCTTCATCACATTTCTATCATCATCACCCAACCTGGAGTCCCCACAGCCTTATCCTGCTGTTCGCTGTGCCCCCCAAAACCTCCAAATACTATCCTGGATAAATAATACTGCCCCCCATAGTAATAGTCCTACCAATAGTAATTCCCTCATTCCCTCACTGCACCCTACAGTGACCCCAGTACTGATAATGCTCCCCAAGATTGTCCCCATTACTAGTATTAATAATGCCCTCACAGAGCCCCCAGTAGTAATAAGGTCCCCTATTGTTCCCCCAGTGATAATCAAGCTCTCTACAGACCCCTCACTAGTAATAAGGCCCCCATAGTGTTCTTAGTAGAAATAAGGCGGATCTAGAAGTCTCTCCTATAGAGCCCCAGTAGTAATAAGAACGCCATATGTCCCCTGGATTTATAATACCCCTACAGTGCCCCCAGTATTTATATCGCTCCCCCTACTGTTCTAATGCTCGCCCTGAAGTACCCGCTGTAGTTATATTCCTCCCTTTAGTGTCCTCAGAAATTATAATTCCTCAGCCCCTCCACCATACAGTCCTGTATAAATAAAGCTATTTCGCTCCTGTGTAAATAACATCACTATACAGTCAATATACAGTCCCATGTAAATAACATCACTCTCTATCAGCCCCCTCCAAATACAGTCCCATGTAAATAACATAATTCCCATAGCCGTCATCAACATACAGTCCTATGTAAATATCACTTCCTCCGACAGCCGCCTTCAACATACAGTCCCATGTAAATAACATCACTTCCTTCCCACATCCACCCCCAACATGCAGTCCCATGTAAATAACATCACTCCACACCACAGTCCAAAGTAAATAAGGCTACCTTCACATGGTTAGGATCACACAAACAGCCTGTCTCCTCCTAAACCATGTGACTGATCACATGGTCATGACATCATTGAAGGTCCTTAAAAGGTATGGTGATTGCAGTGTTTCTTCTCTGCCTGGTCCTGTCAATCAACAGAGCCTCTAGGAGCAGAGGTAACGCCCCTTGCACTTAGGAGCCTTATTAGCATAAAATAAAAGTTCATTTTATATAAAAATGGGGGCACCAGTAAATAAAACAGATATATATTTGGAATCAGGTGACATTAGCACATCTCTAATGTCCTGATTCATACCAAAAGAACTGGTGACAGAAACCCTTTAACCTCTAAATTTCCGGCCATTCTCCCTCCTTTATATATTAACAGTCTTACTTGTCTACAGGAGATATCTCTGGAAAGCTTCTTTATGTCGATCTCCACATCGGCCACACTGTCTTCCGTTCGGGGCTTTGTTCTGCCTGGGCCTCGCCTGGTCACTGAACTTTATCCTAATTGGGCCCATAACCTGTTGCAGAGTATGGTCAGAGAGTAGAGGTCAGTCAGTTTAGATCAGACATTGTGGAGTAACATGAACTGGGTTTATTGAAACATGCATGCAATAACTGAAGGTCACCTTACATGGTGGCTGGCACAGAGACAGGAAAAAAAAATCAGTGAGTTCACATCTTAATGTACAGGAAATACACCACATTATAGAAATGTACAGAGAGACTACAAGTAAAGCATTAGTAACAGCAATATCTTGTGTCACAACAACAAACTGCAGTCCATCCAGCAGAAGTCACTATAGAAATAGACTAAGCTGAAGTTGTTGTATCTCCAACATTAAGTGCCCCCATAGATGCTCCACAGTGCCCCCTAATAATGTACCAGTAAGAAGTGCCCCATAGATGCCCCCCAATAATGTACCAATAAGAAGTGCCCCCATAGATACCCCCACAGTGCCCCCAATAATATGCCAGTATGAAGTACCCCCATATATGCCCCCACAGTGCCCTCCAATAATGTACCAGTAAGAAGTGCCTCCAAAGTGCCCCCTAATAATGTACAAGTACAGTATGAAGTGCCCCCATAGATGCCCCCACTGTGCCCCCCATATCATGTGCCAGTAAGAAGTGTCCCCACAGCGCTCCTCTCCTGTACCAAAATAAATAAATAAATACTTACCTCCATGCCTCTTTCAGCGATGCGATGCAGGCCTCTTCCGGCTTGTGTCCTGCTCTGTACGGTTCAGGTGGCGCTATGACGTCATAGCGCCGCCTGAGTTGGCCTAGTGCCTGCAGCCTATCAAAGAAATGGGCAGAGAAGACGCCTCTCCCTCCCCTGCCCCGCAGCAGCACAGGCATCTGTATCACTGTCCTGAGGATGGGGATATAGATGACTATGGAGATGAGCGCTTCCACCATGGTGTTATTGTTTCCTGGTGTTATTGGTCTTTTTGTATTAAAATTGAGGCTCTGTGTATTAAAATTGAGGCTCTATGGTGAGCATAGTCACCTTTTTTCCCTCTCTCTTTATTTATTAAGCTACCAGTGTTATAAGAATGATAGAGGTCATGTGACAAGTATGGAGGTCATGTGACAAGTTTGAGCAGCTTCAATTGGTTATCTTTGTCCTCCCCTCTTTTGAATTTCTCCTCCCCAAACAGGTATTTAAATCAGCTAGTTTGCCTCACACTTTAGCTGCTATCTTGCTCACATAAGACCCCCCCCCTTCTCTGCATTGATTGGCACATGTAAGCGGTCCTTTGGACCATATCAAGTTATACCTGTATTCAGGGGCGTAGCTATAGGGGGTGCAGAGGTAGCAGTCGCTACCAGGCCCAGGAGCCTGAGGGGGCCCAAAGACCCTTGGACCACATAAGAAGACACACAGAGAACTAAGGGAAGGGGGCCCTAGCTGAACTCTTGCACTAGGGCCCATGAGCCTTTAGCTACGCCCCTGCCTGTATTTCTGCGCATTTATCGAATCTAAGCTATGCTTTAAGAAGGGATTTTATCATTTTCTGTGGGTGTCTGTGTTATTGCCATGTATGTTTATTTTGCCCTCTATGTATCCTCTGATGAACCATTTGTGAATTTTTTGAGAGAAATACATCGGGATTATACTTAGAGTGTTGGTTTCACTTTATACTTTTGCTAGGGCAAATAGGGGCATTTTCAGAAATAGGTATAGGGACAGAGGGCATCTACCATCAAGGTGTTTTTCCGGGCTAAGTCAGCAATAGAGATGTCTCAGGGTGAGATTCCCCGTTACTCAGCTATGGTTTATTTAATATTCCCCTTGCTCTACAGTGTATATTTGATATCTTAGCAGGGTTATTTCCAGAGTTTTCTTATATATAATATTTGCTCCTTTTGGGCATATTTTATAACATGATATATATTAAAAGTTAGGTTTTATTGGTTCATGCTATCTATGGTTCGTATGTGGTGCTGTATTACCCTGTATTTTTTTGTAACGCTGTATGTAATGTTTTCCAAGTTTGTCTTTATCAGTGGGGCAGGAGGGGAGGTGATAGGTTGAGAATTTGGTATGGGGAGGTGCCATTTCAATTTTCGCCTCAGGCAGCACAAAGGCTAGGCCTGTAAGCTGCTGCTGTAAGTGACTGTGACCACACTGTCTCCCCTCCATCTTCAGCCAGCCAAAGGTCAGGCAAGGGGGTGCACACACTACAGACTCAATGTACAGACTCAAGGTACAATATAATACAATCTTGCCACCATGTTTTTGCCCTATACTGATGTCACTGTGCGGTAACTAAGACACCATCCAGAGTCACCCCAGTGATAGAAAGGGTTCCCCCCATGAACATTAACCCCTTCCTGACTGATGTCATACACAGTGGAGTTCACACTGATCAAGCGGTTGCCAAGCTGTATTTGCTTGATCACAGGCAGGTGCCTACCCTGGCAGTCAGTTACTGACAGCCATGCCCGGGGCCCCTGCTGTACCACTGGCATCAAGTGATGTTGGTGGGTACACCAATGGCCCCAGGTATCAGCTGTCAACTGACTGTCAGGGTAGGCGCCTGCCTCTGATCAAGCAAATACAGCTTTGCAACCGCTTGATCAGTGCGCAGTATTTATGGCATGAGTCCGAAAGGAGGTAATGTTCCTTGGGGATGGGGGGGGGGGAGTTATGACAGTCAATGGGCATGGGTGTGGCCTAATCTTCAAAATTTTTTACTTTTGTCCCTCTTTCCCTCATTGGAAAGTTGGGAGGTATGGAGGAGGTGATGATGGTGAATTCACTAAAAGAATTTGAGGTTACAGGTTATTGTTATTGTTATTGTTATTAGAGATGGGGTGTTGATCTAGGGAGTCATTCTGACTGCCTGAATGAGACGGGAAGGAATTTTTTTCCCCTAAAATGAGGAAAATTGGCTTCCACCTCATGTTTTTTTTTACCTTCCTCTGGATCCACTTGCAAGATAACAGGCTAAACTGGGTGGGTTTTTCCAGCCTTACAAACGATGTTACAATATTACTTTCAGGTTTAAACTTTTTACCATTTATATAATTAAAGAACATTTTAGGGTTATTTTTACTCTTTGGCAATGAGTCTCTCTCTCTCTCTCTGTTTGACTGCCTTTTGTCACGGGGGAGACAAGGGAAGGTGCGCCCTGTACTGAATACCCCCCCCGTTCTCTCCCTGCCTGCTTGCCTCAGTCAGCCCTAGGCGGCCGCGGACAACCACGGTGACGGTCCCTGCCCTGTATAAGTGCACAGGGAGGAACAGGGAACAATTGGAGAGACAAACACAGACGAAACAAACACAATATCAGAATAGTCAGCAAGCCGGGTCATACACAGGAGATAACGTCAATACCGGGGGTGAAGCAAAGAGAGGTCCAAGTCCAAGGTCAGGGTCAAACAGCAATCAAACACAAGGTCGCGCAAGCACTGATCAAAGTAGTAACGCTAATCACAGGCAATTAGGGAGGACAACTAGTGGCTTTAAATAGCCCTCCACTGGGTCATGTGACGGGGCCAGCGTCACATGACCTCATTTGCATACCGAGCGCTGGCCAAACGTGACCAGCGCTCAAATATGCACCAAATTTGGTCATGTGGCGTGGCCAGCGCCACATGACCCAAAACCAGGTATATAATAAATGTTCTGAGCGCTGGTTGCCCAGACCAGCGCTCAGATGTCCCCGCCTGCTCGTTTACTAGGGGGGCGGGGAAGACGCCGGACGCGCTGTATCAGTGCGCGTGCCGGACCCTCTCCTGTGAGTTTCGTCATGGAGACGAGGACGCATCCTGCGTCCTCGCTCCGGCGCACTCCTGGGAGACCGGCGGCACGGCAGAGGGGAAGCGCGCCGCCGGCTCCCCGTTACAGTACCCCCCCTTCACGAGGGGCCACCGGACCCTTAGCTGGAGGAACTGGCTTTTCAGGATGCTGTCGATGAAAACTCCTAACAAGTGCGTCTGCATGCATCCTGCTCAGCGGTACCCAAGATCTGTCCTCAGGCCCAAATCCCCTCCAGTGTACAAGGTACTGGAAGGAATTCCGGACTTTCCTAACGTCAATGATTCTATGAATCTCGTGCTCCACTTGTCCCTCCACCTCGACCGGAGGCGGGGGCAGTTCCTCTGGACCAGCGGGAGCAACATAACGCTTAAGCAAAGACATATGAAAAACATTGTGAACACGAAGGGAGTCAGGTAAACACAATTCAAACGACACCGGATTGATCACCTTGGTGATCCTGTATGGACCAATGAAGCGAGGCGCAAACTTATAGGATGGTACTTTCATACGTAGATTTTTAGTTGACAACCATACCATGTCCCCCACCTTGAAATTCACACCCTTAGAACGTTTCTTATCGGCCTTAGTTTTTTTAATCCTTTGGGCTCTTTCCAGGTTCGACTGAACCTGTGCCCAAACTGTGCACAGTTCCTGAGAGAGAGCATTGGCCTCTGGGACCGCCGAAACAGCTGGAGAAAAGGAGCCAAAGCGCGGATGAAACCCCATGTTGCAGAAAAACGGCGATACCCCAGAAGACGAATTCACACGGTTATTAATCGCGAACTCGGCCAGAGACAGGAATCTGGCCCACACATGCTGGTTATCAGCAACATAACATCTGAGATATTGCTCAACGGACTGATTAAGACGTTCAGTCTGACCATTGGTCTCTGGATGAAAGGCTGACGAAAAGGATAAGGAAATATCAATCTTCTTACAGAAGGCCCTCCAGAATTTAGACACAAACTGCACCCCCCTGTCAGAAACAATATTCTCAGGAACACCGTGTAGTTTACCTATATGGTCCATAAATACGGAAGCCAAAACCTTTGCAGAGGGTAATTTACACAAAGGAATAAAGTGACACATCTTGCTGAATCTGTCCACCACTACAAGAATCACGGTTTTACCCTCAGAGCATGGCAAATCCGTGATGAAGTCCATGGACAGATGTGACCAAGGTCTACCAGGTATGGGTAATGGACGCAACTCACCCATAGGCCGAGTCTTGGGATTCTTGGACCTGGCACAAGTATTGCACGCAGTTACAAAAGCCTGAACATCTCTGGAGATTGACGACCACCAATACTGCCTAGAGACCAACTCCTTGGTGGCATTGATACCAGGATGTCCACATAAAACAGAGCTATGGCACTCACCCAGCAGTCGCAACCGCAAATGAGCTGGCACAAATAACTTGTCATTGGGAGTACCAGTGGGAGCAAGATGTTGTCCTGCCACGATTTCAGAAGCGAGATCAGATGAGGTAGCGGCTACGATGATGTCAGCTGGCAGGATGGGCTCAGGAGGGACGTCAGGAGGCTGATACGCCTGGAAACTTCGGGATAAGGCATCGGCCTTAATGTTCTTGCTTCCGGGCCTGAAGGTAACACAAAAGTCAAAACGAGTAAAGAACAAAGCCCACCTCGCCTGTCTGAGATTCAATCGCTTAGCAGATTCCAGAAACATCAAATTCTTATGATCCGTGAGGACCGTAATGCGGTGTAATGCCCCTTCTAAAAAATGACGCCATTCCTCAAATGCCCACTTGATTGCTAGTAACTCCCTATTACCAATGTCATAGTTTCTCTCGGCAGGAGAGAACTTGCGGGAGAAGAAGGCGCATGGCTTGAGATTAGTTAAGGTGGAAGACCCCTGGGACAGTACTGCCCCCACACCATCTTCAGATGCATCCACCTCAACTACAAACGGCTTATTTTGATCAGGCTGGATCAGCACAGGAGCATCAACAAAAAAACGTTTTAGCTTTTCAAAAGCTTCAATAGCTGCAGGGGACCAGTTGACTAAATCAGCTCCCTTGCGGGTCAAATCCGTAATGGGTTTGGCTATAACAGAAACATTTTTGATAAATTTCCGATAGAAATTAGTAAAACCCAGAAATCGCTGGAGCGCCTTCAGAGAGGAAGGTCGCACCCAATCTACAATGGCCTGTACCTTACCCGGGTCCATTTTGAAGGAAAAAGGGGTGAGAATGTATCCCAAAAAGGTCACTTCCTGAACACCAAAGATACACTTCTCCCCTTTGACAAACAACTTGTTCTCACGCAACACCTCCAGCACTTGCCTGGTGTGGGATACGTGACTCTCCCAGTCTGTAGAAAAAATCAAGATGTCATCAATATAGACAATTACAAATTTTCCAATAAATGGTCTAAAAATGTCATTGACAAAATTTTGGAACACCGCAGGAGCATTAATTAACCCGAAGGGCATTACTAGGTACTCATAATGACCCTCCGGGGTATTAAAGGCAGTTTTCCATTCATCACCCTCACGGATTCTGATCAGGTTGTACGCCCCCTTCAGATCTAGCTTAGTAAACCAACAAGCACCCTGAACCTGATTCAACAAATCAGGAATAAGGGGCAGCGGGTACCTGTTTTTAACAGTAATTTTATTGAGTTCCCTGTAATCAATACAGGGCCTCAACCCTCCATCCTTTTTTCCGACAAAGAAAAATCCTGCCCCCATGGGAGAAACAGAAGGCTGGATGTGACCCTTGGCCAGACTCTCCTTGAGATAATCCCTCATAGACTGACGCTCTGGAGTAGAGAGATTATAGATACGGCCCTTGGGATATCTGGACCCCTCAATAATATCGATGGCACAATCATATTGCCGGTGAGGAGGGAGGAACTCAGTCTCGGACATGGAGAAAACGTCCGAAAAATCGTTGATGTACTCAGGTAAGAAAAGAGACTCAGTAGTACCTCCCAACTGCAATACAGATTTGCAACACTTGTCACAATTCAGCCCCCATTTTTCTAATTCACCTGTTGACCAATTGATTACAGGATTGTGGTCCTGCAACCAAGGTAAACCAAGAACTAGGTCAGCAGGTAAATTCTTTAAGACCCAAAAAACACATTTTTCGGAATGCGAAATCCCAACCGTCAGGGTCACACTAGGAGTACAGAACTCGATCCTCCCATTATTTAGGGGGGTGGAGTCGAGGGCGATAATTTGAATACCCTCCCTTAAAGGGACCATCGGTAAACCCACAGACTGTACAAAATCAAAATTAATAAAATTAGCAGCAGAACCAGAGTCAACAAAAGCCTTTCCAGAACCCCTGAATTGATCATATGCAATGGAGATGGGTACTAAAATCTTTCTCCTTACCACTGCTGGGGTTACCTTACTTCCCACCGGAGATCTCCTAGAGGGCGGAAGTTTTGGACACTGCTGGACCCAGTGGTTCACCTCACCGCAGTAGAAGCAGGCTCCCTTTAAACGTCTTTGGTTTTTCAGGATACCTCCTAACTGCATGGACTCCGGGACCTTGGCAGGAGGTGGACTCAGAGGAGGAAACTCAGGCAGAACGACAGCTTGAGGAGTACTTGATCGTTCCCTCTGTCTTTCTCTCACCCGTCGATCCAGCTTAATAGCTAAAGTCATGCTCGTCTCTAGGGAGTCAGGAGTAGGATAACTAACCAGAAGATCCTTGAGTTGGTCTGACAGCCCCACCCTAAACTGGCTTCTCAAAGCTGGGTCATTCCACCCAGAGGAGACACACCACTTCCTGAACTCTGCACAGTAATCCTCTACTGGGCGGTTTCCCTGCTGAATGTTCCTGAGCTGAGTTTCTGCTACAGTGGCCCAGTCTGGTTCTTCATACAAAAGACCTAAGGCCTGGAAAAAGGCCTCCACAGACAACAGACATGGGGAGTCAGATGGCAATGAGAAAGCCCACTCCTGCGGATCCCCTTGCAGCAAGGAAATAATAATTCCTACCCGCTGCTGCTCAGAACCCGAGGAGTGTGGGCGTAAACGAAAATATAATTTACAACTTTCCTGGAAAGAACGGAAAGTTTTTCGGTTACCCACAAACCGATCGGGCAACCTTATATGGGGTTCAATAATGGAGGGAGCGGCTGCGGGTGCAGTTTGCAGCTGCTCCTGGTGTTGGATTCTCTCGGCCAGATCCTGGATCATCTGAGCCATGTCACCTATATGATCCGTGAGAACTCGCAACGGCTCCATTTAGTATGGCCTATGATTCTGTCACGGGGGAGACAAGGGAAGGTGCGCCCTGTACTGAATACCCCCCCGTTCTCTCCCTGCCTGCTTGCCTCAGTCGGCCCTAGGCGGCCGCGGACAACCACGGTGACGGTCCCTGCTCTGTATAAGTGCACAGGGAGGAACAGGGAACAATTGGAGAGACAAACACAGACGAAACAAACACAATATCAGAATAGTCAGCAAGCCGGGTCATACACAGGAGATAACGTCAATACCGGGGGTGAAGCAAAGAGAGGTCGAAGTCCAAGTCCAAGGTCAGGGTCAAACAGCAATCAAACACAAGGTCGCACAAGCACTGATCAAAGTAGTAACGCTAATCACAGGCAATTAGGGAGGACAACTAGTGGCTTTAAATAGCCCTCCACTGGGTCATGTGACGGGGCCAGCGTCACATGACCTCATTTGCATACCGAAGCGCTGGCCAAACGTGACCAGCGCTCAAATATGCACCAAATTTGGTCATGTGGCGTGGCCAGCGCCACATGACCCAAAACCAGGTATATAATAAATGTTCTGAGCGCTGGTTGCCCAGACCAGCGCTCAGATGTCCCCGCCTGCTCGTTTACTAGGGGGGCGGGGAAGACGCCGGACGCGCTGTATCAGTGCGCGTGCCGGACCCTCTCCTGTGAGTGTCGTCATGGAGACGAGGACGCATCCTGCGTCCTCGCTCCGGCGCACTCCTGGGAGACCGGCGGCACGGCAGAGGGGAAGCGCGCCGCCGGCTCCCCATTACACCTTTACATATTTTATTTTTCCTTATAGTTTTCAGTGCTTCTTCATTACTCTCCTGTTTCAGTAATTTAAATGCTTTCTTTTTGTCATTTTTAACCCCTTTTACATTTCTATTTATGCATAGTGTGTTTTTTTTTGTTCCTGACTCTTTTATTCTCATAATACATACAATTAAGAGGCTTTGGGATATTTTTTACCCTACTCCTTTCCTTATTAACTGTCCCTCCCTGTATTCCAATCCCTGTTCCATTACTTAACTCCAGGTCACTATCTGCACTAGCCGTTTTCTCCAAAAAAAAACAGCTGCACCTTCTCCATAGAGGAGCAGCCCATCTCTAATATAGAGCCTGTAGCCGACAGGGAAGTTGGCCCAGTTTCCTCAGGAACCCAAACTTCTCCTTCCTACATAAATAACAAGTGCCGTGCTATCAATTATTCTAAATCTTCCTTGCTCTCAGTTCCTATATAGAAGTGTATAAGAACATCGGAACGAGCCGTCCCATTGAAATGAATGGGACAGCTTGGGTGTAATTACACCTGCTCACCGCTGTGGATGTGACGGCAAGCAAGTAAACAATGAAGAAAGGCAGCACTGGCATGGCACGCGCCTTCAATTCAAACAGCTGATCGGCGGGGGTGCCGAGTCGGACCCCTGCCATTGTAATATTGATGACCTATCCTGAGGATAGGTCATCAATATGATCAGCCCGGACAACCTCTTTAAAGGACAATGGAGATTAAACACAAAAATGAATACAAAAACAAATAAAAATGAATATTTATTACACTGATTCTGCAGTTTAATGCTCCATATGTGGTTGTAAATTGATGTATGGGCAGTCACTGAAGAGAAGGAGAGCAATATGGATTTTGGATAGGAGATTTCCCTGGGATAAGTTGCCATGTCGCATTTGTTGCATTTGAAGAAACCTTGATGCACCCCTAAAAAAAAGTGACCCTATTTTGAAAACTACGGGATAAGGTAACAGTTTTGTTGGTACTATTTTGGGGTACATATAATCTTATGTACCCCAAAACATCTGGATATTACGCTTTTTGTGAGGCAAGTTAATCGTAAAATGGCTGTTGTGGCACTGTTTTCCCCGGCGCCTCCACAACGGCACTTACAGGAGGTTGCAACCACCCTCAGGACAGGAAACAATGCGGAAGCAAGGGATTTAAACAGCCTCCTCCCCTTACCTATTCAGTCGTTTCCTGTCCTTGGGTGCGCGAAAAACACCTCTCCTGCAGTCAGGATCCATGGATTTAAACTTGCTCTCTGCCTTTACTTAATTCCCCACGGTGTGGGAGGGCTGGGTAGGTAACAGGGGGCCCTGGGGATGTGTGCTGCCCCCCTTCCCCGTTCCTTTGAGTAAGTCCTGCGCTAAGGCTTCCCTGGGCTCGTGATACTCCGGGTTAGGAGGAAATCGTGTGGGACCCGACGTGATTATGTCATCATGCGAGATTCCCCTTGGGCATGAGAATCTCGCGCTCAGCTGGCGTTCCACTTCTGGATCAAACGCCAACATATGGCACATTCAAGAAGGAAGATGCTGCGGTTAGAGACTGATGCTAGAATGCATTGCTCACTCCTGTGGACGCCGCTGATGCTGCTAGAAAGCCTGGGGATCTCAATGCCTTAGCCCTAAGCACGGTAAGCCTCCTCTCCTCAGGAGTTTTTTCCCCATCCCTGCTGTATCCTTGGATTAGGGGTTTGACACTTAGGGTGTTGCAGTGTATCTTTTCTTCTCACTTGGTGGCTTAGTGGCTCCCCCGGTGTAGGTGACAACCAGTTTCTTTTTATTCAGCCCTAAGAAAATGTAATAAATTTTTTTAGGTCAGAGACCCCGCAACTTCTAAACCAGCGGGAGATCAAGTACGCAAAAAGTGCGATGTATGCAAGAGATCCTTCTCCTCGAAATAAAAAAAAAACACTATGCCAGAAGTGCACTGAAAAAGTAGTTACAGAAGAATCACCATCCTTCCTTGATAATATCAGATCCCCTATCCCCTCGTCTGTCCTCTTCTCACAAATCCATCCCCTCCGATTAGGCATTTGGATTGGATGAAGGAGAATTGGTTTCAGATTCTGACTCTATTTCCTCAGGGGATGGTTCAGAAAAACCACTGTTCCTCTATTCGGGCTACCATGGAAATTAAAGAGGTCATGGAATCTCATTCCGTACAAGACCAAATGTTTCAAGGGTTGAGAGAAAGACGTAAAAGAGTCTTTCCCATCCATAACATTAAATACCTAATAGTTTGTCACAGTCCGGCTGTGATGAACTCTTTTAAAAGAAAATATCCTTTTTCTGAAACCGAGTAAGAGCTGTGGTACAAGACGCCAAAATCAATGCCCAGTAGTCCCCATTTCAAAAAACACCTCTCTTCCCTTTGAAGATATGAAATTACTGCGGGATCCCATGGATAAAAAGGGTTATTGAAAAAAGCATGGGAAACTAATATTGCCATGCTGCACCCGAGCATCTACCTGCACAGCCAGGACCCTGTCCATTTGGCTATGCCAATTAGAAGGCCATTTAGCGGCTGGCACACCTAGAGAATAAATTCTTGCCTCACTACCTATGTTGAAAAAGGCGTCTAACTTCTTAGCTGATGCCTCTGCTGACTTCTCAGCCAGAGCAGCCGCCACATCAAATGCTACACGCAGAGCTATTTGGTTTCGCTCCTGAACATGTAATGCAAGCTCAAAAATCGCCTTTGTTCCATTCCCTGTGAGGGAGGCAGATTATTTGGATCGGCTCTGGACGACATCCTCGACAAAGCCTCTGATAAAAAGAAAGGGTTCCCTGCTGAAAGTTGCTTTTTTCATCAGAGGCAGTGCTTTTGGAATCAGAAGAAAACGAGACGAGATCAAAAGAAAAAAGAAGGGTCTGGCAGGTGGCATCCATCTAAGGAAAAAGGCAAGGGATTCTTGTTTAACCCTGAAAATATCTCCCGTACAACACAATGACGCCATATGTCAAGTGGGACGCAGGTTAAAACTTTTCACCAGAGCATGGGTAAATATAGGAGCTTCCCCTTGGGTAGTAACCACCCTAAAAGAAGGCCTGAAACTGGAGTTTTCTTCCCTCCCCCCGGATCAAGTTCTCAGCCAGAGAAGCCGCCACATCAAATGTTACACGCAGAGCTATTTGGTTTCGCTCCTTAACATGTGATGCAAGCTCGAAAAAATCGCCTTTGTTCCATCCCCTGTGAGGGAGACAGATTATTTGGATCAGCTCTGGACGACATCCTCGACAAAGCCTCCGATAAAAAGAAATGGTTCCCTGCTGAAAGTTGCTCTTTTCATCAGAGGCGGTCCTTTCGGAATCAGAAGAAAACAAGACCAGATCAAAAGAAAAAAGAAGGGTCTGGCAGGTGGCATCCATCTAAGGGAAGAGGCAAGGGATTCTGGTTTAACCCTGAAAATATCTCCCGTACAACACAATGATGCCATATGTCAAGTGGGAGGCAGGTTAAAACTTTTTCACCAGAGCATGGGTAAATATAAGAGCTTCCCCTTGGGTAGTAACCACCCTAAAAGAAGGCCTAAAACTGGAGTTTTCTTCCCTCCCCCCGGATTGATTCCTTGTAAACAAAAAACTTCCCCAGTTAGCAAAACAAAAATCCCTGGTGTTAGAAATTTCCACTCTATTACAAAAGAAACTACTCTTCCCAGTCCCAAAAGGTCAATACTGTCAAGGGTTCTATTCTCCAGTTTTCACTATCCAGAAACCAAACGGTTCTTTCCATCTTATAATAAATCTCAAATCATTGAACAAGTTCATCCTATACAAAAAAATTCAAAATGGAATCCATAAGTCAACCATAAACCTTCTCCCTCAAGATTGCTTTATGGTAACATTGGATCTTCAGGACGCTTACTACCAGAGTTGAGCGAACGTGCTTCGCTAGAGTTGAGCGAACGTGCTCGTAACGAGCACTGTACTGCTCGGATCCCCTGCGCTCGCATGGGCGCAGGCATCTGGATCCGTCGGGTGAGGAGGAGGCAAATATGGTACATGCTTCTTCAAATCTAGAAGAACTTTCAGCCATCTTCAATGTACTGGCCTCTCTACACACGCCATCCTCCCCACATGTAATGGTGTTCTCAGACAACACCATGGCTGTAGCTTACTTAAACAGACTGGTAGGGACTCGAAGTCGGTCCCTTGCAGCAGTATCTTGGAATATCTTTTCTTGGGCAGAGAAAAATGTAATATCCTTATCAGCAGTCCATGTGAAAGGGGAGAACAACACGATCGCCGACTTCCTCAGCTGTCGAACCCTGAAGAAAGGAGAATGGTCCTTGAACCATCGGATTTTCCTACAGTTATGCAGGAAATGGGGAGTCCCAGATCTGGACTTATTCTCTACAAGGAACAACAGGCAAGTGAACAAGTTCTGCTCTCCATCCCGTCTGGACCAGTCTCAATGGATAGACGACTTATCCAAACCATAGCCAAAGACTCTTCTCTATGCCTTACCCCCCTTCAGTCTCATACCAAAGACACTAATGAAGGTAGCAGAAAAAGGGGCCCAGATAATACTAATTGCCCCTTACTGGCCAAGAAGATTGTGGTTTCTGCTCCTGCTCAGGCTATCAGGGGGAATATTTTGGACACTGACAATAGTTTCGGACCTTCTCTATCAAGGCCCAGTTCTACATTCCAGTGTAAAACAACTCAATCTGACGGTCTGGAGACTGAACGCCACTACCTGAGGCACAAAGAATTGTCTGAAGCAGTTATATCAACTATGATGTTGAGCCACAAGTCCATAACATCCAAAATTTATTTGAGGACTTGGAAAGCCTTTTTATCCTTCTCGGGTAATCAACCATTACCTGACATTCCAGAAATTCGAAATTTCTTACAGGCGGGCTTGGATAAAGGTCTCCAAGCAGCAACTCTGAGGGTTCAGATCTCAGCCCTGAGTGCGTTCTTTGATGAGTGGGGAATCTGCCAACTTCATATCTAACGATTCATGAAAGGTGCAAGGAGACGCTTTCCCACCTTCCGTTCTATTGTCCCACCATGGGTCCTAAACCTAGTTCTCTCAGTCCTAATAGATCCTCCGTTTGAACCAGTTGATCCGCTTCCTCTAAAACTCATCACCTTCAAAACATCATTCCTGGTTGCCATTACAACTGCCAGGAGAATTGGAGAGATCCAGGCTTTTTCATGTAAGCCTCCATATCTCACGATTCTGGATGACCATATAATTCTAAAACACTGTCCCTACTTTCTCCCTAAAGTCATGTCTCATTTCCATGGCCATCAGGAGGTTTCCTTACCTTCCTTCTGTGCATCCCCTACATCAGATAAGGAGAAAACATACCACAATCTGGACGTGAGGAGATCAGTATTGAACTACCTGAATTCCACCAAAGGCATCAGAAATTCAAACCATCTTTTCCTTCAGTACCAGGGACCAAATAAAGTCAGGCTGCTAGCAAGTCGACCATAGCCTGATGGCTCAGAAATATGATTACCCTTGCTTACGTCCAGAAGGGGCTCCAACCTCCTTCGGGTATTAAGGCACACTCTACATGGGCCATTTCATCTTCCTGGACAGAAGCGACCTCAGTTTCCCTGGACCAAATTTGTAGGGCAGCCACTTGGGCAAACCCTATGACTTTTTTCATCATTGTAAGCTTGATGTATTTCATAATCAGGATTTATCTTTTGGTAGAAAGATCTTGTCTACCATTGTCCCTCCCTAATGTTTTGATTTCTATGCAAATCCTCCTGTAAGTGCCGCTGTGGAGGTGCCGGGGAAAAGGGTTAATTACTCTTACCGGTAATTAGATTTTCCAATAGCCTCCACAACGGCGCTGGGTTTTCTCCCCCTACTTTTAGTGAACAGTAAACTAAGCTGCAGAAACCAGTGTCAGACAGCTGCTGCCAAGGCCAATAAGATAATGGGTTGCATCAAAAGGGGCATAGATGCTGGTGATGAGAACATAGTCTTGCCACTTTACAAATCACTAGTCAGACCGCACATGGAGTACTGTGTACAGTTCTGGGCTCCTGTGAACAAGGCAGACATAGCAGAGCTGGAGAAGGTTCAGAGGAGGGCAACTAAAGTCATAGCTGGAATGGGTGGACTACAGTACCCAGAAAGATTATCAAAATTAGGGTTATTCACTTTAGAAAAAAGACGACCGAGGGGAGATCTAATAACAATGTATAAATATATCAGGGGTCAGTACAGAGATCTCTCCCATGATCTCTTTATCCCAAGGACAGTGACCACGACGAGGGGACATCCTCTGCGCCTGGAGGAAAGAAGGTTTGTTCACAAAAATAGAAGAGGATTCTTTACGGTAAGAGCAGTGAGACTATGGAACTCTCTGCCTGATGAGGTGGTGATGGTAAGTTCACTAAAAGAGTTCAAGAGGGGCCTGGATGTATTTCTGGAGGGTAATAATATTACAGGCTATAGTTACTAGATATGGGTTGTTGTTGATCCAGGGAGTAATTCTGATTGCCTGATTGGAGTCGGGAAGGAATTTTTTTCCCCTAAAGTGAGGAAAATTGGCTTCTACCGCACAGGGGTTTTTTGCCTTCCTCTGGATCAACTTGTAGGAAAACAGGTCGAACTGGATGGACAGATGTCTTTTTTTCGGCCTTATAAACTATGTTACTATGTTACTGTACTTTACAAAATTATGTGATTTAATTTTTTATGCTAATTAGAGATGAGCGAATCGATTTGTTGATTCGTATCGAATATTGGGAATTTTTAGCTGCAAAGCGAATCCGAATATTAGGTGATTCGCTTCAGCTTTGTACGCATTCGCTACGTAGTTTGTCCTATAAATGATACGCTATTGCTGTGTATAAGTTACTGTATATGCTGTTGCGTACGAATTCAATTCATTAGCGAACATTTACTGTTAGTTCGTTTATCGTGCGCAAAAGCCCGGGAAGAAATCGGTCACCTGACCTAGTGGGCAGGGCTTGCTCTGAGTGGCTCAGGCTCGGTAAGCCAGTGACGCATCACTTCTGCTGCGACTGCTGAGACGAACAGAAGCACTGTGTGTGAAGTTCTGAGACCTGTCTTGTGAAAATTTGATATAATAGCTCTGGGAATCCAAATTACACATATCAGGGATACTGCAGGGCAATTGCAGGGCCAGTTTAGGGCTAGTATTTAATCAAGCAGGGAGAGAGAGACAGGGAGAGATAGGGAGAGACAGGGAGAGACAGTGAGATACAGGGACAAAGACCAGCTGCAGAGCCACAGAGTGAATTGAAAAATGTCTGGAATGGATAAGCAAAAGGGGTGCAGTTCCAGCCAGAATTTGAGTTTTAAAATAAAGGAGAAGGTGGCACAGGGGAGCAGTGCCAAAAGACCTGTAGCCGGAGCATCTACTAGTAGTATTCACAATACTTGGCCGTTGTTCCACCAGGTTAACCCACCAAGGCGCAAAATTGTAGTGGAGGAGAAAGTAGATGGGGTAGAGGAGTGGATGGCACGCTCATCTCAGTCTCAGCCGGATGATCTGCTGTCATCTACTGATACAGTATCCATATGTAGCCAGGGGTCAGACTCGTCCTGCTCCACCATTCCACTCAAGCAAACCCTGTCATTTTCTGCCATTTCTAAAAAAAAGAAGCCACCGAAGCCCACCTTATAATTCGGCGGTTATAGAGGACAGCCTCCCTGAGGCCAACAGTGGCCGGAACTGTCCCACTATGCACTAGGGCTTCTTTCCTGCCCAGCCTCAAGTGTCACCCAAAAGGACAAATCTGTCACCGGGCAGTGTTCAAAAAAATTCCTTCATAAAAATGAATAATGGCTGGATTACATCCGAATTTCATACTCCTCTTGCTGATGCTGGTGGTGATTAGATCAGGCCTTGCAGGGCAGAATAGTCTGAGTGTCTTCCCACTGTTGCTGTCAGCTGGGCCATAATTTTACAGTCAAATGTCTTGTGTCATGTCATGGGCTGTGCGAACCCAAAGTCTCCAAAACCCTATTTCAAAAACAAACACTGTTGTCTACCTCCGCCTCCGTTTTCTACGCTTAGTAGGAGAGTAGCTGTTGTTAGTTAACGTTACTAATAGTTCTATTATTGTTAAAGGGGTTGTCCGGGTTCAGAGAAGAACCCGGACATACCTGCAATTTCACCCAGGCAGCCTGCCTGAAGAGGACATCGAGCATCTCATGCTCCGATGCCCCCCCTTGCCCTGCGCTAGATCGCGCAGGGCAAGGTCTCTTGTTTTGAAAAATACTCGCTGCCGGGCGGTACTTCCGCCCGGCAGTGAGTTCGGTGACGTCACCGGCCTTAATGGGCCGGCTTTAGCGCTGCCCTAGCGTTTTACTGGCTAGGGCAGCGCTGAAGCCTGTCCATCAGCGCCGATGACGTCACCGACTCACTGCCGGGCGAAGCCTCTGCCCGGCAGGGACCGGTACGTCACCGGAACCCGGCGAAATTCCTTTGCCCTGCGCTAATTAGCGCAGGGCAAAGGAGGGCATCGGAGCATAGGATGCTCGATGCCCTCTTCAGGCGGGCTGCCTGGGTGAAATTGCAGGTATGTCCGGGTTCTTCTCTGAACCCGGACAACCCCTTTAAGTTTGTTTTGGAGCCTCAGCCTTTAGTCCCCCCTCCAAAAAAAAAAAAAATATATATATATATATATATATATATATATATATATATATGTGTGTTATATATATTTTTTTTTTAAATAAAATTTTTTACACTGCCTCTGCCTCCCGTACAAGTTATATTAGCGGACATTGTTATACACCACTGCAGTCTGTTGTATTTATTTTACCTATCACTCTATGCTGATATACCCCGTCCCCTACTACTACTGGCCAGGGCAGCCATAAAAAGCTCATATATAATTTTCACTGCCTGTGTAAAGGTAGAATGTACAGGCTTGTTGCCCAAACAAGCCAAGCCTTTTTTTATTTTTCTGTCTGTCAGTTGTAATCAGTGAACAGGAGTGTGTGTAATGTAGTAATACTTCGGCCGGCAGACACCGCTGTGTTCATTAATATGGGAAAATAGCCGTGGGAAAAAAACTCTGTCTTCTTCACACTATGTCAGGATCAGGAAGGTGTTAAAGGTTTAACAAAACACTGAAAACACAGGTTTTTTAAGAATATTTTAGTAATAAATAAAAACTTATATTTAACTAATAAATAATATAATAAACAAAAGAAAGGAACAAAAAAATAAGATTATGCCGGCCTTTGCCGACGCCAGGCCATCATGTCCTGCAGCTCTTGCAGCTCCAGCTGCAGGCCACGAATGAGCTGGGAGTCAGCGTGGAGCCTGGAGCCAAGGCGCCGTAATCCAGCCTCCACTTCGAAGTCAGTGGGGATGTCTGTATGGGTGGAAACAGTTATGCACTTAGTTTGTATGATCGAGTTACAGTGTTTTTTTTACAAAAAAATCTAAACTTTAATGTACTGGAGCGACTTATTCTGTGACATGTATTCTGTACTGACTGAGCCTTTTGTAGTACTTACTGGACACCCATACGGCGTGGTCTTCCCATGGTCCAGGGGAAAACTGCTCCCTGTCGGTTGGAGCTACCAAAGATAAAACATACATTTAGCTCATATTTTGAAGACAGAAGGTCCACCCATAACACTTTTTTTTTTTTTTAACCTACCTTCTACCTCTGGTAGCCGGGCTGGTGGTGTTGGAGGGGCAGGTGGGGTCCTCTCTCGTTGGGGTGGAGGACGGTGAGAGCAGCTCCTCTGTGGTGCAGCAGCTGTCAAAAATCATGAAATAATGGCCTAAGGCTACTTCTACACTAGCGGCAGCCTGCATCCGGTGAGTGAAGGGTCCCTCCGGATCCGCGCTGCCGCAGGTACACGTGTGGGGCCGGAACTGCACTCTGGCCCAAATTCACTGTAATAGGGGCGGGCCGCGAATCCGGCCGCAGCACGTTAACCCCTGCTGAAAGGCAGCCGGAGCAAAAATACAACAGTTATATGTTGTATTTTCGTCTGCCTCTCAGCAGGGTTTAACGTGCTGTGGCCAGATCCACAGCCCACCCCCATTACAGTGAATTTGGGCCTGAGCGCGGTTCCGGCCCCACACGTGTACCTGCGGCAGCACGGATCCGGAGGGACCCTTCACCCGCTGGATCCGGGCTGCTGCTAGTGTAGAAGTAGCCTTACATTCAACTCTAATGAACAGTTGTAGCTACATGGGAATAGTTTGGGACTGGAGGATCCAGTTCCTAACGACTAGTGCTCTTACTGAGTTACTTACTCACTCCCACGTAGCTAGGATGAAAAATAAATTAAATATGTTTTACACTTACTAGGGGCTGCAGGGGCCGTCCTGCCTCGACGGTGGTGACGCCGTCGTTGACGGTGCTCTGCAACATAAAAATGTACACAATTGTTAGATGATGACTCTTTTTAATACTAACACATACTACTATTAAGATATTATGGATGTGAGAGGGGGGCCATGTTATATTTTTTCTTCTAAAAAGGTATTTATGGCAATAGATAACGTTATTGTCGCAATACCTTTCCTACCATTAACACGGTGTGGTAGGAATACTTTGGATATCGCCCACTGACAGTAGCTGCTGCATGGGCACGTCTTTGAGTCTGTGTGTAGGAGGAGGAAGCGCTAACTATGAAGGGGCATATAAGGGTGCTTTCTTTCAAAATGGTGCATTTGCCTGAAACAAACGGGAGAACGGCCAGCACCATTAACAATAATGACTAGAATAACTTCACTTAAGTTGTTTGGGTTGAGAGTTAGAGGCGTTGCCTAGCATGAAACAAAATTACTGAAGCGCACTACGCACGACCACGTTGTCCTTCTATACTTTTTCTATTATTGGCAGTGACTGCTGGTATATATACAATACAGTACACTAATTTTTTTACATGTTTTTACTTATCAAATATTTTGTTACTCACCCTGCCGTATCTCTGCGCGGATCTCATTAAGCCACTCTGGGCATTTGAATTTCAGATTGGACCATTTCCGCTGGATCGGGCCCGGGGTCCGCACGGTGTAGAAACGATGGTGGAGGCCTTGGATTACCTGCTGGATCACCTCCTTCTTATGCTGGTTTGGATGGCGGTGTGTGCCATTGTAATCCTCTCTGTCCATCAGCCGAATCAGGAATTTCAGCTCTTCAGAGCTAAATGATGAGGATTGGCTGGATGCCATTTTCGAATATTCGCTCTGCTTCTGAGGAGTGCACGCCTGCGTATTGTAGACAATAGTACGCTGAGGATTCGTACACTATTTGTACGCTTATGCGTACGTCTTCTAAGAAGTTGCGTACATTTTTTAAATGAAAGTTCGTTATTAGTGCGCGAATGTTGGCTAATAGCACATAATAACGTATATTTTGTACGCAAATACAACGAATCTATTTGTCGAATATACGAATCTTAGGAAAACTTTGTCGAATGTTCGGCGAATAATTTTTTGAATGATTCGCTCATCTCAAATGCTAATATATTTTTTTTCTTCTGTGTCCTCTCTTATTTGACTGAATAGGTAAGGGGAGGAGGCTGTTTAAATTCCTTGCGTCCGCGTTGTTTCCTGTCCTGGGGGCGGGGGCACCCTCCTGTAAGTGCAATTGTGAAGACTATTGGAAAATCTTATTTAGGGGGATTTTTTGCGGGAAGAGGTGACGGATTAATTTGTACTATTTCAGGGTAAATATGTCTTTTTGATCACTTTGTATTACACTTTTTGTGATTTAAGGTGACACAGTTTTTATTTATCTATTTTTTTCAGCATTCACCTGAGGGCGTAGATCATGTGACGTTTTTATAGCAGCTGTCATTTTTATAGAGCCAGCTATCCCTGTTTTTATTTTTTTTATTATATATTATTTTATGGTGAAAGGATGTTTTTTTTTGTTTGTTTTTTTGTATTTTACTTGAAACTTCAACACTTTTTTCACTTTTTTCCCATTGTGGGACTTGTAAAAGTTTTAATGCAATACAATATATGCTGTATTGTGCTGCATTGAACTGTCATTTTCTTGGGGGCTGGATCTACTAGGCTTCTGTAGCTGGCAGGCTCCAATGCCTGTGTAAGGCATCAGGGCCGCCAGTCACTGCATTCGCTGCGGTACTGCGAGGTGTCTGTCTTGCCAGATCATCATGCACCTCATCCACCTATGGCACAACATTCCCCATCAAATTTTACCTTAGTTGTAAGACTTAATATGTCATTTATGGAGGCGCAACACTAGAGCTTAATAATAGATTCAACCAACACAGGTATAATATTAAACGGTATTATCTTTAGAGATGAGCGAATTTTTCAAAAATTCGATTCGGCTGATTCGCCGAATTTTCTGAAAAGATTCGCCTCAATCCGAATAAATTAGTTGCGCATTAAAAAACGGCTTCTTCCGGGCTGCAGAGAGCCTGGATAGTGGTGTAGAACACTGTGCCTTGCAGTAAAACGCATAGGGAGTAGTGTTGAGCGAGCACCTCTGTGCTCATATGCTCGGGTGCTCTGTCCGAGCACTCGAGCATAATGTTAGTCAATGAGACTAAACCAGGCACCCCCCGCTCGGGAAAAGGTCAGAATCGCGACTTCTCCTCTTTTACTCCTTTCGCTCGTAAAAGTATGCTAATTAACTGAATTTGTACGCATTAGCACACAATGCGTACACATTAGCGTCCAAATGCATACGCATTAGCATACAATGAGTAGCATTAGTGTACAAATCAACATTACAGTGAATGCCAGCATTGCGCTTTCAGTAACACTTGGTGTTCGGCC
>ONZH01015923.1:0-38531 GCA_900303285.1 Rhinella marina
CTATTTTTTGGCCTCCTCTCGGCTGCTGGCTGGGACTTGTAGTGGAGCTACCGCCATCTTGGCTGCACGCTGTGCACAGCGACTGGTGGCAGAAGGGACAGCACGTGGTCCACACAGACCCAAAAGAAATTGCTCAAAGTCCTCTCAGTACTCATTTTTGCTGCTGCTGTACCTTGGCTTGCTGAGATCTGTAGTGCAGTCTAGGGAATACGTTTTTTTCTCTCAGTTATATATATATTACAGTCCAGTGAACAATTATGTCGTGTGCTGTACAGTAGCGTCAGTCTAGGGTATAAGTTTTTTCCCTCAGTTATATATCCTACAGTGCCGTACATAATTCTGTCATGTGCTGCGCAATAGACGGAGTCTAGAAAATATACATTTTTTTCTCTCATTCATATATCCTACAGTGCAGTGCAAAATTCTGTTGTGTGCTGCACACTAGCCAGAGTCTAGAAAATATACATTTTTTCTTTACAAACCACTGCTCAACAGCAACTTGAGCAGTTGCCCTGTCCCAATGCGCAAAATTTAGAACTTTCGCAGTCTGTGGGTGATGAGAGTGTGGACTTAGTGCAAGTAGTGCGTCAAGAGGTGTCTGATGATGATGAGACATGGTTGTCAGACGTTGACGTTGTTGTCAGGGCAGTAAGTCCCAGGGGGCAGCAGAGTGAGGAATCGGAGGAAGAGCAGGTGGATGATGAGGTGACTGACCAGAGCTGGGTTGGTAATCCAACTCAAGACAGTGCTTCTGAGGGGGAGGGAAGTGCAGCACCAGAACAGGTTGGAAGAGGCAGTGGGGTGGCCAGAGGGAGAAGCAGGGCCAGAGCAAGTAGATCAGCAATTGTTTCACGGAGTGAAGTTCCCGTGCCAAGGCCTAGATGTTCGCAAGTCTGGAGGTTTTTTAAAGAAAGTGAGGATTACCGACGGACTGTGGTGTGCAACCTATGCCACACCAGGATCAGCAGGGGAGCCACCACTACCAGCCTAACCACTACCAGCATGCGCAGGCATATGAGTGCTAAACACACGACTCAATGGAACCAAGGCCGTTCACCTCCTGCGGATCACACCACTGCTCCTTCCCCTGTGTCATATGCTGGCTCGGCGAGTCAACCCCCCCGCCCAGGACCCCGGCATGAGCGCCTCCCGCCTTACAACCACCCCTTTACCTCCACGATCCTCCACACCCAACACCAATGTGTCCCAGTGCAGCCTTCAGCTGTCTTTGCATCAGACATTGAAGCGCAAGCGCAAACGCAAATACAATTCCACCCACCCACATGCACAAGCTCTAAACGTCCACATTTTCAAAATACTAAGCCTGGAGATGTAGAGACTGAGGCTTTCCGCAACCTGATGGCGGTGACTGTCCCTCGGTACTTGGTCCCCCACTATTTTTCACGATGTGCCGTCCCAGCCCTACACGAGCACGTGTCAGAGAACATCATCTGTGTCCTGACCAATGCGGTTACTGAGAAGGTCCACCTAACCACGGACACATGGACAAATGCTGGCGGGCAGGGACACTATATCTCCCTGATGGCACATTGGGTTAACTTGGTGGAGGCTAAGAACGAGTCTGACCCTGGGGCCGCTCATGTACTGCCCACATTGAGGATTGCGGGGCTTACCTCGGTCACGGTTTCTCAGACTTATTATGCCTCTTCCTCCAACCCCTCCTCCTCCTACTCTCAAATACAATCTGTGAGCATGGCGCCTTCAGTCGGTAGCTCTTGGCGCAGCAGCACTGCCGTGGGTAAGCGCCAACAAGCGGCACTGAAACTGCTAAGCTTAGGTGACAAGAGGCACACCGCCCAAGAGCTGTTACAGGGCATCACGACACAGACTGATCTTTGGCTGGTGCCGCTGAAACTCAAACCAGGCATGGTTGTGTGTGACAATGGGAGTAACCTGGTGGCGGCTCTGCAACTCGGCAGGCTCACACATGTGCCATTATACACCAATACTATTTCCCAAAGTAAAAACAACCCATATAAACACTGCATATAAAACCTGCCTGGCCCACGTGTTCAATCTTGTGGTTCAGTGGTTCCTCAAGACCTACCCCAATTTGTCTGATTTGCTTACCAAGGTGCGACGCATCTGAGCGCAATTCCGCAAGTCAACCACAGATGCTGCCACTCTCAGGGCAGTTCAACGGCGCTTACAACTGACTGCTCACCGACTGTTGTGCGACGTGCCCACACAATGGAATTCCACATTACACATGTTACCCAGGGTTTACCAGCAGCGCAGAGCAATCTTAGACTGCCAGATGACAACTTCCACAAGAACTGGTAGTCAGGTTAGTCAGCTTCTTCAAGTGTATAATGAGGAGTGGAAGTGGATGTCTGATATCTGTCAGGTGTTAAGGAACTTTGAGGAGTCAACACAGATGGTCAGCGGCGATGCCGCCATTATCAGCGTCACCATCCCTCTGCTTTGTCTGCTGAAAAACTCACTGCTCAGCATGAAGTCAGAGGCTTTGCGCTTGTCACAGGAGATGGGAGAAGAAGATACATTTCTTGATAGCCAGACCACCCTCAGGTCTGTTTCTCAGCGTGAATTCGAGGAGGAGGAGGATGAGGAGGAAGAGGAGGAAGAAAAGGAGACTGTTGGCGAGACTGAAGAGGGTATCTATGCTCATTCCTTCTTATCTGTTGAGCGTGTATGGGCTAAAGAGGAGGAGTTGGAGGAGGAGGAGGAAATGGAGAGTCAACCTATTGAGGAGATTATTGCGTGTTGGGACTCTGGCACACATGGCTGACTTCATGTTAGGCTGCCTTTCCCGTGACCCTCACGTTAGAAGCATTTTTGACAACACCAATTACTGGGTGTTCACCCTCCTGGACCCCAGGTACAAGCAGAACTTTTCCACTCTCATTCCTGTAGAGGAAAGGAGTATGAGAGTGAATCAATATCAACAGTCACTAGTGCACAAGCTAAAACTATCCTTCCCATCTGACACTGCTAGTGGCAGAGGACGTAGTTCTGTGGGCCAACTAGCGGGGGAGAGGAGGGGAGCAGGAAGCTTGTCAAGCACTGGCAGGGGAACACTCTCCAAGGCCTTTGCAAGTTTTATGGCACCCCAGCAAGACTATGTCACCCGTCCCCCAGTAGGTGGGAGCTGTTCAGAAAGATGGTGAGGGAGTACCTAGGTGACCATACCAACATCCTGCGTGATCACTCTGCTCCATACAACTACTGTGTTGCAAAGCTGGACACGTTGCCCGAACTGGCGCTGTATGCCTTGGAGGTGCTGGCCTGCCCTGCCACTAGCGTGTTGTCAGAGCGGGTCTTCAGTGCAGCTGGTGGCATCATCACTGATAAGCGTACATGCCTGTCAACTGACAGCGCTGACAAGCTGACGATTATTGAAATGAATAAAGCCTGGATTTCACCGAAATGCAAATCTCCACCGGGGGAAAGCAGCTCAACATGAAGATTCTTTATGTATCCTCTCCTCCTCCTCCTCTTCGCACACAAACGCTGAACTAACAGGCAATGTTTCTGAGGGCCAACTGGCGCACTATACAAACAATGTTTATGGAGGGCCACCTACAGGCCCTCTCTCCAATAAATTTTTTAGTAGCGTCAACTACAGACACTCAAAAACAATATTACAGGAGGGTCAACTACAGACACTCCAAAAACAATTTTACAGGAGGGTCAACTACAGAAACTCCAAAACAATTTTTTAGGAGGGTCAACTTCAGACACTCCAAAACAAATTTTTGGGAGGCTCACCTACACCCATTTGACTGCAATCTCAGTCTGCCAAGGCATTGGTGGTGTCACCGCCATGCTGTGTCAGTGTAAAATTTTATGTGCTTCACCTACAACCTGAGTGTAACTTGGTCATTCTGTTGTCACCGCCATTTTGTGTCAGTGTAAAATTTTATGTGCTTCACCTGCTACCTCAACTAACTTGGTCACTTGTTGGTGTCAACACTAGAGTGCGGCTACTATACTGCACACGACAGAATTGTTCACTGCACTGTAGTATATATAACTGAGAGAAAAAAAGGAATTTTTAGACTGCGGCTATTTTACCGCAAAGCACTCAATTTTTCACTGGACTGTAATACATATAACTGAGAGTAAATACGTATTTTATAGACTGACGCTGATGTACAGCACACTAGAGAATTGTTCACTGGACTGTAGTACATATAACTGAGAAAAAAACGTAGTCTTTAAATGGCGGCCATTTTACCGCAAAACACTCAATTTTTCACTGGACTGTAATACATATAACTAAGAGAAAATACGTATTTTATAGACTGACGCTGCTTTACAGCACATTAGAGAATTGTTCACTGGACTGAAGAACATATAACTGAGAAAAAAAGGTAGTCTTTAAATGGTGGCTATTTTACCGCAAAACACTCCATTTTTCACTGGACTGTAATACATATAACTGAGAGAAAATACGTATTTTATAGACTGACGCTGCTGTGCAGCACACTAGAGAATTGTTCACTGGACTGTAGTACATATAACTGAGAAAAAAACATAGTCTTTAAATGGCGGCTATTTTACCGCAAAACAGTCCATTTTTCACTGGACTGTAATACATATAACTGAGAGAAAATACGTATTTTATAGACTGATGCTGCTGTACAGCACACAACAGAATTGTTCACTGGACTGTAGTATATATATATATAGACTGCGGCTATTTTACCGCAAACCACAACATTTTTCACTGGACTGTAGTACATATAACTGAGAAAAAAAAGTAGTCTTTAAATGGCGGCTATTTTACTGCAAAGCACTCCATTTTTCACTGGACTGTAATACATATAACTGAGAGAAAATACGTATTTTATAGACTGACGCTGATGTACAGAACACTAGGGAATTGTTCACTGGACTGTAGTACAAATAACTGAGAAAAAAATGTAGTCTTTAAATGGCGGCTATTTTACCGCAAAACACTCCATTTTTCACTGGACTGTAATACATATAACTGAGAGAAAATACGTATTTTATAGACTGACGCTGCTGTACAGCACACTAGAGAATTGTTCACTGGACTGTAGTACATATAACTGAGAAAAAAAACGTAGTCTTTAAATGGTGGCTATTTTACCGCAAAGCACTACATTTTTCACTGGACTGTAATACATATAATTGAGAGAAAATACATATTTTATAGACTGACGCTGATGTACAGCACACTAGAGAATTGTTCACTGGAATGTAGTACATATATATGAGAAAAAAATGTAGTCTTTAGCAGGGGCGTAGATAAAGGCTCATGGGCCCTGGTGCAAGAGTTCAGCTTGGGCCCCCCTTTCCTCAGTGCTTTGTGGCCAGGGACAGGGAAGCACGTATCGTTCCTGCTGCATGAAGCAAAAATTGAAACAGCACCCCCCATGCCAAATTCTTGACCTACCCCCTTCCCTCCAGCCAGAGGTGTAACTTGACCAGCATGCACTTTTTATAATACTGATGTCTTCTTACATAGCACAAGGGTATTTGGGCCCCCTCAGTCTCCTGGGCCCGGTAGCAACTGCTACCTCTGCACCCCCTACAGCTACGCCCTTGGTCTTTAGACTGCAGCTATTTTACCGCAAACCACTCCATTTTTCACTGGGCTGTAGTACATATAACTGAGAAAAAACGTAGTCTTTAAATGGCGGCTATTTTGCCGCAAACCACTCCATTTTTCACTGTACTATAGTACATATAACTGAGAAAAAACGTATTCCCTAGACTGACGCTACTGTACAGCACACTAAATAATTGTTCACTGGACTGGAGTACATATAACTGAGAAAAAACGTATTCCCTAGACTGACGCTACTGTACAGTACACTACATAATTGTTCACTGGACTGTAGTGTATAGAAATGATAGAAAAAAACGTATTCCCTAGACTGCACTACAGATCCCAGCAGGCCAAGGTACAGCAGCAGCAGCAAAAATGAGTACTGAGAGGACTTTGGGCAATTTCTTTTGGGTCTGTGTGGACCACGTGCTGTCCCTTCTACCACCAGTGCATAGCGTGCAGCCAAGATGGCAGTAGCTGCACTACAAGTCCCAGCCAGCAGCCAAGAGGAGACCAAAAAAAAACGGTGCTTGTAGCCCTTAGAAGGGCTGTTGGGTTCTTTGTGAATGATTCCTACCTAACCACATTCTAATTTCACACCCTAACAGTGTGCAGCCAAGATGGCGGTAGCTGCACTACAAGTCCCAGCCAGCAGCCAGGAGGAGACCAAAAAAAAGCGTGCTTGTAGCCCTTAGAAGGGCTGTTGGGTTCTTTGTGGGTGATTACTGCCTAACCAACATCTAAATCCAGGCCCTAACACTCTCCCTGACAGACAGCAGCTCTATCCCTAATCTCATGCAGGCGGTGTCTAACGCGAGCATCACGGGACCAGATTCTTATATTCCCAGGTCGTCTGATCTGGCCAGCCAATCCCTGCTATCGACTTGTAGGGGCCCCACGTGATGCTAGGAGGTACCAAAGACTCTCCTGCGTGTTGATTGGCTGAGAAAAGACGACTAACATGCAGAAAGAGGAAGATGCCATTTCCTCGAGGATCGCAATATGCTCGCCCGAGTAGTGAGCAAATGCAAATACCCTAATGCTCGAACGAGCACCAAGCTCGGATGAGTATGTTCGCTCATTTCTACTCATAATCACTTGATATGGCTATAGGAAAAGAGGAATTTAGCAGAAGTTATTTTATGCATATGGAATTTCCCAGAAAGATGAAGTAATGTGTATGCTATTGGCTGCCATCATCATTCTTTTGATTTGATGTTACATGTATACTTGTATGATTGTGATTGGATTTATTAAAATTGGTGACAAAGGGGGTGTGATTACACCATCATTTATTTCTAATAAAATTAGCTCTCTGGCTGTAACCAGGAGAGATTTGCATGATCAGCAATGAGACTGGACGTGCATTTCTTGTGCTGTGGCCGAACCCTCTTACCATGAAGGAGGAAATTTAACATAATTTGAACACCACAGACAACTGAGTATTAGGTCCTATTTTGGGAGTTATCCTAAAGTACATTGACATGACTCATCCATTTCAGTGGGGCATGGTCTGAAACAAGTCTGAACTTCTCTCATTCCACTAGAGAGTAATTTCTCTCACAGGAGTCCAATTTTCTACTTAAATACATGACAGGATGCTCTTCCCCATTAATTTCCTAGGACATAAATGGTGTCCCCTGGTCAGTCAAGATTTCTTTGGGGAGTCCCACTCTAGTGCATATATGAAACAACTCCTGAGCAGACTTAGCAGAGGAGTTTCTTAAAGGCACTGCCTCTGGGTATCGGGTAGCATAATACTGTACTACTAAAATTTACTGGTGTCCCCTAGCCTGGAACCACTAACTGTTCCATCACCTCATTGTGAGCTTTGGCAACCTGATATAACAAATTGTTGTGCACTTCAAAATACGGATACCTGTTGTCAGCACCGGCTCTTGGGGAACACCATTTTGAACAGTCATATTTGCTAGGGCACCTTTTAAGGTAGGGTCTTGCAACTGAGCAGTCCCAAAATGAACTTGTGTGATATCAAGATCTGGTATGGTCTGCTCAGACTCACTTGTCTTACTCTCATCTCCCACCAAAACAGATAGCGGAAACCGCTCAACTATCTCCGTGGGTTCTCTGGGCATACCCCAGTCCCCAGTTTCATCAACAAGAGACACATCATAAGCAGGGGTAACATTTATATGCTTGGGTGACATTTTACTCCACAGTTCCCAAAACAATGGAAGATCCCTCCCTATTATCATTGCATGCAATAAGTCTTTTACCACGCCAACCTTATGTGACACTCTCCCACATTCAGTGGTTATGGTGACTTGAGCAATTGGATAGTCTTTAACATCCCCATGTACACACATCACCCCCATGACATGTACCCTGCAACACAGGGGAAAGATTCTCTCAGAGAAGTATTACCAGGCTTCCTGAGTATAGTAGTGCAGTTAGGGGGATACCATTCACAGTCACTTGGCACATATGAGGTGCTGTTGCCTTGTATGGTACGGCACTGCAGGCGAGGTGTGCAAACAAAGAGCACCGTCGTGCCATATCACACTCTATAGGTTCAGTCGTCATTGGATAGTGTGCTGCAATGTTCCCCGGGTTATGACACCTTCAACAAACAAAATGGCGTGGTTGGGCTTTAAAACCAGTTTCAGGGCCTGGAGTGTGGGACTGATCCCAAGGCGAGCAAGTATTTCCGCTTTTAGTTTGCGGTAGTCCTTGGAAACCTGCAAGGTAAGGTCATAGTAAGCCTTCTGTAGCTCTCCAGTCAAATATGGAGCCAGAACTTCATCCCACTGATCTACAGGCAGTTTTTCTCTGTCTGCAATATGCTAAAAGACAGTCAAATAAGCCTCCACATGATCCTAAGTCGTCAGTCTTTGTAAGGACCACTCACTCCAGTTTTGTAATGTGGGTGGAAAATGGGTGTGGTTAGCCATATTAACTTCCCTATTTATCTTTGAGACTTTATCTAAAAAGTTGCAAAAAAGTCACATTCTCACTCCAGGAGGAGCGTGGAGTAGGAAAACTGGAGTAGCTTTTTTAGACAAAGTAGTTAGGTCTAAGGATAAGACAAATTAATCAAGTAATATGAGCCATTTGATAAATGTGGCATAAAGTACTCCAATGTATACTCAAGCAAAACTGACTTAAAATTTTGCCCTCATGATAAATGCCCCCCAAAGTTCCCTTTGTATTTTAAGCAACAACAAAAAAGGAAAAGGACCCCAAGTAAAACTTATGGCACCTTGCATGCTTAGTACCTAATAGCACATCTTTAGGCAAGTATCAAAACTTGTAATTGCTGTTAGTAGCCAATGGCTTGTTTGAGGGATTTCCATCCATTCTTCCTTGCAAAAGTCTTCCAGCTCTAAAAGATTCCTGTGCAATCTTGGATTAATTTTTGAGGTAGTCTATTGTGGATTTTGAGGTGTGTTTAGAACCACTATCTATTTTTGTAGGAGCCATCATCTTTTGAACCTCAGTTTTTTTTAACTATTCGTGTTGTTTTCTTCCAGAAAAATGTGTATGTATTACATACCATTTGTATCTCTGAGGCTATATATGAGGTACAGAGGAGTGAACAAAAAATCTTTAAAAGTTTTACATGTGTGGGATAACCCCTTTAAGATCTATTGAGCTCATGTTCATTTATCTGTATTCCAGAAGTAACAGTCAAGCTTCCATTTTTCTACTAAACCGAACTTCCAGCATCATAATATATGGTACTGTACATTCAGTCCAGTATAACCACAGGGGCAAAAGCTGTTAAAATATGAATATTGGAAGCTAAACAGGGGTACAATATGTCTGTCTAAATGAGGACTAATTAATATTTAGATATGCAACAGACTGAGTTAGAAAAGTTAAATGGATGAATTTCGCAGACATGGTGATCCAGGATGAAGCTTAGCAGAAGAGATAAAAGATGATAATCTTGGTGAGGAATTAAGAGATATCAGGTGCCTCTACACACACAAAGTCATATACATATAGTGTAAAAGAATTGTAAATGTCTGAATAGTTATGGAGGTGTGAAAGAAATTAAGTGGTTAATGAACATGAATTGTGCTAATTGTACTTAGTTGTCAAGTGTTCTCTATTTTCATGTTTTATATGCTTAAATGTCTTGGGCTAATATAACATCTATGAAGATCATAACATTTTACGTTGAATTAAGAAATATAGTCTTTTGTTTTCTTTGGTTTGGTTTTGTAACATTTATAAGGAAGTTAGAGACAGCAAATAGGGAACTACTCAGACACTGAGACATTATGAAATATAATTTATGGAGGGGGCACCTGGATGTAATGTCTAGATTTCTATTTTTCCATACCATTATGCTTCTGATTGGTTGCTTTAATAAATGCATGTAATTGGATATATTACATTATAATTAGAGATGAGCGAGCACTAAAATGCTCTGGTGCTCGTTATTCGAGTCGAGCTTTTCCCGATGCTCGGGTGCTCGTTTCGGATAATGAACCCCATTGAAGTCAATGGGAGACTCGAGCATTTTTTGCAGGGGACCAAGGCTCTGCCTAGGGAAGGCTGGGTGAAAACCTGGAAACCTCAGAAAATGATGGAAACACCACGGAAATGGACAGGAAACAGCAGGGGCAGCATGCATGGATGCCTCTGAGGCTGCCTAATCCCACCATTACCCCAAATTCTCCTAGTGGGGCATGTGTGGTATTGATTCTTCTCAGTTTAAAATCGTATACGTCCCCTATCTTGGGAAAATTGTTTGGAGAAAGGGCCTATAGGTTGGGGGCAGGCTGGGGGGAAGGAGGTTTCGCTGGAAGAGCCAGAGGAGTGCCCCCTGGGCTAGCGTGTGTGGTGGTGACAACAGCTGGATGGATTTGGAAAAACTTTAGCATCAACCGGTACGGTATGTATTCTTCTGAGTTTAATACCGTATACGTCCCCTATCTTGGGACCATATATTTCATGGATTTTTCGAACACGGAAAAGGAAAAAGAGCTTGATCTGGCCAGGGGAGTGTCTTTTCTACTGCAGCTAAGGGGACGTGTCCATGCTCTGCCTATCACAGGTCAGGAGCCAATTAAAAGAGGAACAAACAAAAATCAGTATAATATCTAATACGTCCCCTATCCGGGTAAATTGTTTGGAGAAAGGGCCTGTAGGTGGGGGGCAGGCTGGGGGGAAGGAGGTTGAGATGGAAGAGCCAAAGGAGTGCCCCCTGGGCTAGCGTGTGTGGTGGTGACAACAGCCGGGAATGGATTTGGAAAAACGGTAGCATCAACTAGTACGGTATGTATTCTTCTGAGTTTAATACCGTATACGGCACCTATCCGGAAAAATAGTTTGGAGAGAGAGAAAGAGAGGAAAAAGACGTGCAGTATGGAGCAATTACACGGAAACTATTAGATTAGGCAGACTTGGTATGCTTAATTGCAACCCAGACAAATGAGAGACAGAGAAAAATGACATATTTTTAAAAGTGACGTTCAGTATAGATCAAGTGTGGTATGTGTTCTATGTATACTACTCAGTTTAATACAGTATATGGCAGCTATCTGGAAAAATTGTTTGGAGAGAGGGCCTGTAGGTGGACCTCCGGAAAAATTGTTTGGAGAGAGGGCCTGTAGGTGGGGGGGCAGGCTGGGGGGAAGGAGGTTGAGCTGGAAGAGCCAGAGGAGTACCCCCTGGGCTAGCGTGTGTGGTGGTGACAACAGCCGGATGTAGTTAGAATGACGACGCAGGACCCCAACTTAAAAATTTAGCATCAATCGGTACAATTGTCAATTATGAGCTCGATCAAGTGTGGCATGACTTTTTAGATGGAGATTGCATGTGGTCACGAACTCCCTGGAACCCCATAGTCACCCCTTCTCTGATGTGTTACCCCAGAACATTCTCTGCCCCAATTCGCAAGACCTTTTGCAGTCTCAGTGTGCTGACAGTGGGGATTTACCAGTGTTGTCTGAGGAGGTGGTGGACAATGGCGAGACACAGGTGTCGGGGGGTGAGGAAGTTAAAAGTGAAGCAAGTTACAGTGGGGACTCCTTGGGGGGACTTTCTCATGATGGGACAGATTCAACTTGGGTGGATCAGGCACAGGAACAGATCAATTTTCTTTTTTTGTGTTTATTTAACTTTTATTTAGCACAAATAACCACAGAGATATTTATTAGTTCTCTTCGCTGCGCAGTCTGGCATTGGGGTTCGTCACTTTGATGGCGAGCTATGCCGCTCTCTCCACAATGGTCTTACGGTTCATTGAGGAGACGTTGTGGGCGATTTCTGCACAGAAGGACTTGTTGCTCATCAACAGAACCTCGAGCTCCTTGACATTGTGGACCAGGAATTTGCGGAACCCTGTGGGCAGCATGTGTTTGTTCTTCTTGTTGCTACCGTACCCAATGTTGGGCAATATAGATACGCAGGTAATATTATTTTTCACACCTATCCCAAAAAGAAATTTACGCAGTTTGCGCAAATAAAACTGGAAACTGGAACTGGAGAGAGGGCCTGTAGGTGGACCTCCGGAAAAATTGTTTGGAGAGAGGGCCTGTAGGTGCACCTCCGGAAAAATTGTTTGGAGAGAAGGCCTGTAGGTGGACCTCTGGAAAAATTGTTTGGAGAGAGGGCCTGTAGGTGGACCTCCGGAAAAATTGTTTGAAGAGAGGGCCTGTAGGGGGCCCTCCTGAAAAATTTTGATAAAAGAGTGCCAGTTGGACCTCTAAAAAATGGCGTTTTTTTGGTCAGCGTTAGGCAAAGATGACAAGAAGGAGGAGGAGGAGTAGGAGGAGTAGAGAAGAGGAATCAGATACATAAGTAATGTTAATCTTTAGCTGCTTTCCCCTGGAGGAGATTTGAATTCCGGTGAAATCCAGGCTTTGTTCATTTTAATAAGCGTCAGCCTGTCAGCGCTGTCAGTTGACAGGCGTGTACGCTTATCGGTGATGACGCCACCAGCTGCACTGAATACCCGCTCTGACAGCACGCTAGCGGCAGGGCAGGCCAGCACCTCCAAGGCGTACAGCGCCAGTTCAGGCCACGTGTCCAGCTTTGAAACCCAGTAGTTGTATGGAGCAGAGTGATCGCTACGGACATTGGTATGGTAAGCTAGGTACTCCCTCACCATCTTTCTGTACAGCTCCCCCCTACTCTGCCTAGACTGGGGACAGGTGACAGTGTCTTGCTGGGGTGACATAAAACTGGCAAAGGCCTTGGAGAGTGTTCCCCTGCCAGTGCTGGACAAGCTGCCTGCTCGGCTCCTCTCCCCCCTTGGCCCACAGAACCATGCCCTCTGCCGCTAGCGGCGTCAGATGGAAAGAATTGTTTCAGCTTATGCACCAGGGCCTGTTGATATCTATTCACTCTCATACTCCTTTCTTCTGCAGGGATGAGAGTGGAAAGGTTCTGCTTGTACCGTGGGTCCAGGAGAGTGAACACCCAGTAATCGGTGTTTGAAAAAATGCTTCTAACGCGAGGGTCACGGGATAGGCAGCCTAACAAGAAGTCTGCCATGTGCGCCAGAGTCCCAACACGCAAGAATTCCCTCTCCTCACTGGCCTGACTCTCCATTTTTTCCTCCTCCAAGTCCTCCTCTTCAGCCCATACACGCTCAAGAGTTAAGGGCTGAGCACTACTACCCTCTACTGTCTCGCCAACATTCTCCTCCTCTTCCTCCTCATCCCCCTCCTCCGATACGCACTGAGAAACAGACTGGAGGGTGCTCTTGCTTTCAAGCGACGTATCTTCCTCCACCGTCTCTTGTGACAAGCGCAAAGCATCCGACTTGATGCTGACCAGTGAGTTTTTCAACAGGCAAAGCAGCGGGATGGTGAGGCTGATAATGGCGGCATCGCCGCTGACCATCTGTGTTGACTCCTCAAAGTTGCTCAACACCTGGCAGATATCAGACATCCACGTCCACTCCTCATTGTAGACTTGAGGAATCTGACTGACCTGACTACCAGTTCTGGTGGAAGTTGACATCTGGCAGTCTACAATCGCTCTGCGCTGCTAGTAAACTCTGGATAACATGTTTAATGTCGAATTCCATCTCGAGGGCACGTCGCGCAACAGTCGGTGAGCGGGCAGTTGTAGGCGGCGCTGCGCTGCCCTGAGAGTGGCAGCATCTGTGGTGGACTTGCGGAAATGCGCACAGATGCGGCGCACCTTGGTGAGCAAATCAGACAGATTGGGGTATGTCTTGAGGAACCGCTGAACTATGAGATTGAACACGTGGGCCAGGCATGGCACATGTGTCAGTCTGCCGAGATGCAGAGCCGCCACCAGGTTATGCCCGTTGTCACACACAACCATGCCTGGCTTGAGGTTCAGCGGTGCCAGCCACACATCGGTCTGCACCGTGATGCCCTGTAACAGCTCTTGGGCGGTGTGCCTTTTGTCACCTAAGCTCAGCAGTTTGAGCACCGCCTGCTGGCGCTTACCCATGGCACTGCTGCTGCACCTAGAGCTACCGACTGATGGCGCCGTGCCCACGATTGGTAATTCGGTAGGAGGAGGAGGGGTCGGAGGGGAGGAGGCATAGTACGTCTGAGAGACCATGACCGAAGTAGGCCCTGCAATCCTCGGTGTGGGCAGTACTTGAGCGGCCCAAGGGTCATTCTCGGTCCCAGCCTCCACCAAGTTAACCCAATGTGCCGTCAGTGATATATAGTGTCCCTGCCCGGCAACACTTGTCCACGTGTCCGTGGTTAGGTGGATCTTCTCAGAAACAGCGTTGGTCAGTGCACGGATGATGTTCTGTGACACGTGCTGGTGTAGGGCTGGGACGGCACATCGGGAAAAATAGTGACAGCTGGGGACCGAATACCGAGGGACAGCCACCGCCATGAGATTGCAAAAGGCCTCCGTCTCTACAAGCCTATAGGGCATCATCTCCAGGCCAAGCAATTTGGAGATGTGGACGTTGAGGGCTTGGGCATGTGGGTGGGTGGAACTGTATTTCCTCTTGCGCTCCAGCGTCTGCTGTAAAGACAGCTGAACGCTGTGCTGGGACACATTGGTGGACACTGTGGAGGATCGTGGAGGCGAAGTTGTGGTTTTCCGGCGGGAGGCGCTCGTGCCGGGGTCCTGGGCAGGGGGTTGACTAGCAGAGGCAGCGAGTAACGCAGGGGGTTGACTAACAGAGGCAGCAAGTGACACAGGGGAAGGAGCAGTGGTGTGACCCGCAGGAGGTGGTGAACGGCCTTGGTTCCATTGAGTGGGGTGTTTAGCACTCATATGCCTGCGCATGCTGGTGGTGGTTAGGCTAGTAGTGGTGGCACCCCTGCTGATCCTGGTGTGGCACAGGTTGCACACCACAGTCCGTCGGTCATCCTCACTTTCTTTAAAGAACCTCCAGACTTGCGAACATCTAGGCCTCGCCACGGGAGCTTCACTACGTGAAACAGTTGCTGCTGATACACCAGCTCTGGCCCTGCTTCTCCCTCCCTCACCACTGCCTCTTACAACCTGCTCTGGTGCAGCACTCGCCTCCACCTCAGAAGCACTGTCTTCACTCGGCATATCAACCCAGCTTGGGTCAGTCACCTCATCATCCTCCGATTCCTCAGTCTGCTCCCCCCTCAGAATTCCTCCCCTTACAACAACTTCACCACTGTCTGACAACCGTGTCTCCTCATCGTCCAACACCTCTTTACAAACTTCTTCCACTAACTCAACATTGTCATCATCATCATCATCATCATCACCCACAGACTGCGACAGTTGGAAAACTTGGGCATCGGGAACGAGGTCAGCAGCAACCTGAGAAGTGGTTTGTGACTCTGGGAAGGGTCCAGAAAACAGTTCCGGAGAGTATGACGGATCGCATTCCAAATTTTCCTGGGAAGGGGCAGACTGGGGGGAAGGAGGTTGAGGTGGAGGAGCCAGAGGAGTGCTCCCTTGGGTAACGTGGGTGGACTGCGTGGAAGACTGACTGGTGGACAAATTACTTGAAGCATTGTCTGCAATCCACGACATCAGCTGTTCGCACTGTTGTGGTTTCAACAGTCCTCTACCACGTGTCCCTGTAAGTTGAGACATGAAGCTAGGGAGAGTAGCTCTGCGGCGTTCCCCTGCTCCCTCATCAGCAGGTACTGTCTCACCCCGCCCAGAACCACGGCCTCTACCCCCTGCAGTAATTGAATGCCCACGCCCTCGTCCTCGACCCTTAGCCCTGGGGTTCAACATTTTCTGTATATAAGTGTATTATATAAAAAATAAATGGGCCTGGTGTACTGAAAACCACAAACTTGTTCAGTCTGATTTAAATAAGTGACGTAAGAAAGTGTCACCTGGACAGAAAATACGGATAGGAGTGAGTGTAATGAACTGTGACACACAGAATGGTTCCACGCAGCTGTGTGAAATGGATTTGTATCACTGAGCTAAAACAACTTAAAAAATAATTTTTTTTATATATTTTTTTATATATTTTTTTTGTAGTTTTTTTTTTTTTTTTTGGAACATGACGTGCAGAAACTATCTTAGAGCTAACTGACACCCTGCTGACGGTGGCTATTTAGACTGCGACCCAGACAAATGTCGCACAGAGATTTTTGGGATCAAGCTATATACGCGAGAGGCAGCAAAAGACTTGGTTGTATTAAGTGACATACAGAAAGTGTCACCTGGACAGAAAATACGGATAGGAGTGAGTGTAATGAACTGTGACACACAGAATGGTTCCACGCAGCTGTGTGAAATGGATTTGTATCACTGAGCTAAAACAACATGAAAACTATTTTTTTAATATATTTTTTTTATATTTTTTTTTGTATTTTTGTTTTTTTTGGAACGTGACGTGCAGAAACTATCGTAGACCTAACTCACACCCTGTGAAAGGTGGCTATTTTGACTGCGACCCAGACAAATGTCGCACAGAGATTTTTTTGATCAAGCTATATACGTGACAGGCAGCAAAAGACTTGGTTGTACTAAGTGACGTACAGAAAGTGTCACCTGGACAGAAAATATGGATAGGAGTGAGTGTAATGAACTGTGACACACAGAATGGTTCCACGCAGCTGTGTGAAATGGATTTGTATCACTGAGCTAAAACAACTAAAAAAATATTTTTTTTATATATTTTTTTATATATTTTTTTTGTAGTTTTGTTTTTTTTGGAACGTGACATGCATAAACTATCGTAGACCTAACTCACACCCTTTTAAAGGTGGCTATTTTGACTGCGACCCAGACATATGTCGCACAGAGATTTTTTTGATCAAGCTATATACGTGACAGGCAGCAAAAGACTTGGTTGTATTAAGTGACGTACAGAAAGTATCACCTGGACAGAAAATATGGATAGGAGTGAGTGTAATGAACTGTGACACACAGAATGGTTTCATGTAACTGTGTGAAATGGATTTGTATCACTGAGCTAAAGCAACAAAAAAAATATTTTTTAAAAAAAAATTTTTTTAAATTTTTTTTTTGAAGTTTTGTTTTTTTTGGAACGTGACGTGCAGAAACTATCGTAGACCTAAGGATTTCTTGCCTTATAAATGGGGTTGGGACCATGAGTTGTGTTGGGCAGAAGTCAGGTGGATACACAGCTGATAGTCCTACTGAATAGACTGTTAGAATTTGTATTATGGCAAGAAAAAAGCAGCTAAGTAAAGTAAAAAGTGTGGCCATCATTACTTTAAGAAATGAAGGTCAGTCAGTCCAAAAAATTGGGCAAACTTTGAAAGTGTCCCCAAGTGCAGTCGCAAAAACCATCAAGCGCTACAAAGAAACTGGCTCACATGGGGACCGCCCCAGGAAAGGAAGACCAAGAGTCACCTCTGCTGCGGAGGATAAGTTCATCCGAGTCACCAGCCTCAGAAATCGCAGGTTAACAGCAGCTCAGATTAGAGACCAGGTTAATGCCACACAGAGTTCTAGCAGCAGACACATCTCTACAACAACTGTTAAGAGGAGACTGTGTGCAGCAGGCCTTCAAGGTAAAATAGCTTCTAGGAAACCACTGCTAAGGACAGGCAACAAGCAGAAGAGACTAGTTTGGGCTAAAGAAAACAAGGAATGGATATTAGACCAGTGGAAATCTGTCTTTGGTCTGATGAGTCCAAATTTGGGATCTTTGGTTTCAACCACCGTGTCTTTGTGTGACGCAGAAAAGGTGAACGGATTGATTCTACATGCCTGGTTCCCACCATGAAGCATGGAGGAGGAGGTGTGATGGTCTGGGGGTGCTTTGCTGGTGACATTGTTGGGGATTTATTAAAAATTTAAAGCATACTGAACCATCCGGCTTGCGTTTAGTTGGACCATAATTTATTTATCAACAGGGCAATGACCCCAAACACACCTCAAGGCTGTGTAAGGGCTTTTTGACCAAGAAGGAGAGTGATGGGGTGCTACGCCAGATGACCTGGCCTCCACAGTCACCAGACCTGAACCCAATAGAGATGGTTTGAGGTGAGCTGGACCGCAGAGTGAAGGCAAAAGGGCAAATAAGTAATCAAAGCAAAAGGTGGCTACTTTGAAGAACCTAGAAAATAAGACATATTTTCAGTTGTTTCACACTTTTTTGTTAAGTATATAATTCCACATTTGCATCAATTTTTTTAGACATAATTTTTTTTTAGATACATTAGTAGATTTGTACCAGCATATTAAAAAGTGTTAATTTTCATGTTATTTATTTTTATTCCAAATGTGTACATTTTTAAATCCTGCAAAATCTCGTCAAGCCATGTCTCTATCAAACAGCATTCCTATATATAAACCATCCATGCATTTTTCTTTTTAACATCATACATACCAGTCTAAATTCTAAACTACAGTATGAACAAGGCTAAAAAAACTCATAAATTCACATAATGTACCAATTGATCTGCCATAACATAAAAAGCAGACTAATTGCAGTGATTTCATCCTCTAATTATATTTGTCTATTTCCGTTTCCTGGCATTACGTAAGAGGACTGTGGATGGAACACAGTGCACTAATTTTATCTGTCTTTTTATTTACTCTGTTTTTAATAATTACAATAACTTCATAATTGTTATCAGAACAAAGTAGCAGAGGTGAGGTACGATAAAGCATACTCAGTAGAGTTTTGTCTTAGAATGTATTTTAAACTTTATTTCTAAAGTTGCACCATGCTGGACAGTATAGTTATATATTAATAATATAAATAATATATATATTATATATTATTTTCCAGCTAGTGCAATTCTGTTTGTGTCTAAAATAACATAAATGCCAAAGGCTGTTTTTTTGTTGCTTTTTTTTTTTTTTTTTTTAGCTTAGACCTATAGAGTGTTTCAATTGTTTCAAAAGAATATCTGTCATTTTTATGATGTATGCTTGGATAAAGGACAATAATTACATTACTATGCATTTATAGTTTTCCCGCACTTTCACAAAAGAACCTTTCATTTTAGCTCTCAAATTCATTTTTGAATATTATTGGATTTAATACTTTTTTATTTAACATGTTAGACAACTTTAAAATAAACTTGAAAAATACTCTCATCAATCTAATAAAAGTTTGATTTTTTTTCGACTGCTTGGAGCAGCAATTATCTTACATGCCATTAACTTATATAATATCTGTGCTTCTATCTCATTGTGGTGCTCAATCAAAATGCTCACTGTTTTTGACAAGGTCTCCGTCACATATTCAGGAATCAGTTATCTACTTAGAGTAAGCAATCATCCATGTAGATTTCTTTTCAATAAGCAGAATAAGTTGGAAATATTAATACAATTCCTTTAAACTATTTTACTTTCTGTGTGCCACTCTTTTGTATAAATGTGAATGAATAATTGTAAGTAACTTAACCACTTTTGCAAGATGGATATTTTGACTCGCAAGCAATCATATTAACCCCGTTAGTTTAAATTTGTAACTATGGGAAAGTGAAAAATGTGTAGGTGTGTGTTGTAGGACTATCATTAGAATAAGGACCCCATATTGAAAATAGATAAGTGCTCTGTCCATGAAAATCCCTTGTACCTGAATGAGTACATTTGGTACTGATTTTGAAATTAAGGGGCATATACCGATAAGGCCCATACCATGTTTTTTGCATAGCCATGTAGTGACAGAATACTAATTAGGACCTATACATTATTATTTTAGATAAATGTTACGAACCAGGTTTACACCAACATTGCCTATTAAATATAGTTTATTCAGCTTAGATATGAAATGTCAAAGCTTTCATACAGTGATTGGTGGGTAGTGACTGAGTGGCAGCCTTTGAGTATTCTATAGGGTACGGCCACATGTTCAGTTTTCCAATGGGTATGTCCCTTTCTGAAGGCAAAACCAGGAGTGAATTCAAAAAGAGAAGTCATATCTGTCCTTTATACTTTCTCCCCTTTTATGATCCACTCCTGATTTTGGCTTCCAAATGGCCATACCCATACAATTTCATAGTTTGTTGGAAGCATATCCTTATTTACACAGGGTCATCTGCAACAAATGATTTGTTGTGCAACAAAAACAATCAGATCACTAATTTTTAGGTGATAGGTGGCTCATTTACACAGACCAATTATTGGGAAAGAAACAGGGATGAATTGGCCATAGACCCTACAGGGAAATTTTTCAGTGGGCTGATGCCTAGGAGGGCCACTTAAGCCCACCTCACAGCCACCAGCTGGGTACACAATGATCTGATTCTTTCCTATGCACCTGGCCAGCAGCTGCAGGTGCCCTCCAGAATTCAACTGTATCAGCATCTTCAGGACAGTGATACAGTTCAATACTTTGTGCAGGTGGCAGTATTTTATGTTGCACTGTGCTATTTGGTTCAGCTGGAGTGGTATATTGCTCTGCATTATGGTATTGCTGGCCCTGCCTACATACAGTATATTGGCCCTTCCTAATTATGTTGCCTTGCCTTCTCTCAATTTGGACCCATCTGCAACATGGGGCCACTTTTATGTTTTTTTCCAGGGCCACTTTTAGTTCCCAATCTGCCCCTGTAAAGAGAGTTCATATAAATGTTTGCTACTGACATTTGTCTCGATATTCTGGACCTTTAAAGTAAGAGCTATTGTTAAGCTTGAGCACTTGACTACTTTTCCATATGAAAAAAACAAGACCTCATCACTCAAACAATGTCAGAAACAAAAAGTAGTAGAAAACCTCCTCCAAGTGACATTCATTAGAATTCCATACGACAGTCAATGTCTTTTGTTAGTTCCACAATAAAATGCCTTGGTCTGATGAGCCCTCCAGTTCCACAGGGAGAAGGCATCGGGTTTTACAAGCATCCTCTTGACACAGATGCTAAATATAGCAAAAGCAATCACCCGTAGCATAAAACAAGAAAGGCTTTTAAAGGGCCATTATGCCCCAGAGGAAGCCATGAGGGCAGGGGCATAACTATAGGAAAAGTAAGGGAAGCGCCTTTTTTGGGGACCGAACTCAACAGCAAGGGTCCACCCAGGAGAATTTTTTTGTCAGGACCCCCTCAACAGTATTATAAAATGACATAATATACAGTGACACTCTAGGAAACAGACAGAACAGCAACCGGGGTGCTGTCTAAGAGCTATTTTGACTAGGCACAATAGAGGGGGTTGCACAGGAGGAGGGGGTTACGAAGAAGTTGCTGGGGGGTATTAAAAAACTTGGGATGAGGCCCATTTCTAGCTATGCCAATGCATGAGGGTAAAATCCAAGGTTGGACAGAAGCTTAGCATGCTGCAGATTTTAAAATTTGATGAGCCCAGATATTTATAACACTTCCAATAAAAAGTAGATCCCTTTTAGATCTTGTCTGATTTTACACTATGTGACATTGTTCATGTTGTCTTTAGCACCATCTCCAGTGTAATATAGGAACATTTACACATAACAATTTTTTTCCCATTTTAATTGTACTTAGTTACTTTATTTCAAATATTTAAATGGCTATTTGTGCAGGGGTTTTATACTGATGATCTATCCTCAGGATAGGTCATCAATATCTAATCGGTGGGAGTGCTGGGTTTTGGACCTCGCTAACCTAGTTAACGAGCGTTCCTATGAATGATTGTTAGCGATTTTCTGTCGGACTGTCGGCCCATGTAAAGGCCCTTTACTAATTAAGAGTGTTACTACAGTATTTTAAAGATCAACAGCTATACACAGCAGGCATTGTTTCAGGACCTCTGCCATGAGTAGTGAACTGATTTTTAAACAAATAGTTAAATCACTAAATAAATAATATGTCAAATGTAATAGATGTGGTGCTTCTGTGTCTTTAAAAGTTACAGTATATATAATTAATATTTTTTATAATAAATAGAGATGAGCGAGTAGTGAAATATTCGAAAGTTCGATTCGAATAGACCGCGATATTCGACTATTCGACCGAATATCGAATCCCATTAAAGTCTATGGGAAAAAAAAGCTCGCCACTTGGAAATCTCAATTCGACCACTTGGAGGTCACCAAGTCCACCCTGAAATCTCAGAAAAGGATGCCAACACTGCTGGAATGCAACTGGGACAGCAGGGGAAGCATGTCTGGGTGCATATAACGCGCCCAAGTCGCACTATTACGCCACTATCACAGCCTCTCAACAATACACTCCAAAGAAACTAAACAATATAACCTCTCTGTAAAGTGAGACCATACAAGGAAACCTTCTTTCCTCTACATTGCCATGGACCCCAAGCCAAACTAGACAAAAAAGAAGATAAAATTCTGCACCCCTTAAAATCACGTTGCCTATGACAACCACAGATGGCATAGGCAAGGGGGAAAGCAATCAAGCCATCACTATTTTTCCCTCTGTGCCATCCCTGCCTTGCCCAGGCACATGTCCCAAAACATCATCCACGCCCGAGTAACACGGTTACTGCAAAAGGCCATTTGACCACCAACACTTTGGTTTGAGGCCGGGGATGCTACATCTCCCTGACAGCACACTGGGTGAATGTTGTGGAGGCGGGGACGGGCAAACCTGCTACCCCCACCCAAGTTTTGGGCCTTGGTTCTGTCTGGATTTCCGCAACCCTTACAGACAGCTCGGCAAACCCTTCCTACTCCTTCTAGATTTGTTAAATCTGTCCACCACCCAGTCAAGTCCACAAAGTCCAGTCTCGTCGATAGCCTGCAGAAACTGCAGGGACCTCACTCTGACCCTCCTTCCTCCCACCCTGCCCAATGTTATCAACCCAGTGTTCCCACCCATGCAAGAATCGCAGGAGCTATCTGAGGATTTTGTTTGTTCTGATGCCCAAACACTGGAGCAAGCTCCATCTCTAGCTGATGGCGGTGTGGAACGGGCACTAAAGTGTAAAATGATTAGGGACGATGATGAGACACAGTTGCCAGCAAGGGAGGCTGTTGGAGCAAAGTGAGGCAGTGTAAGAGGAGGTGGTTGAGTATGACGAAGTCAGTGACCCGACATGGCCCAGTGTCATGTCTAGCAGGTAAAGCAGTGGGGATGTTGAGGGATGCGTAGGACCGCAAAAGGCAGGAAGAGGCCGTGGGCTGGCCAGAGGCTCATGGAGAAGGCAGGCTAGAGCCCGCAGGGCCGCATCTCTTCCCTATAACAGGCCCCCACACAAAGCTCTCCCATCGAGGGCTCTTAGGTCCTTGTTGTGAAAATATTTTAATGAGTGCGCAAAGTTAGCTTGAGGTGAGCCCTCGAAAAAATTATATGGAGGCCCAAGAGGTGAGCCCTCGAAAAAATTAAGTGGAGGCCAAAGAGGTGAGACCTCTTAAAAATTGTATTAAGGCCCAAGAGGTGAGCCATAATAAAATTTGTTTGTAGGCCCAAGAGGTGGGACCTCTTAAAAATTGTTTGTAGGCCCAAGAGGTGAGACCTCTTAAAAATTATGTGGAGGCCAAATAGGTGAGACCTCTTAAAAATTGTTTGTAGGCCCAAGAGGTGAGACCTCTTAACAATTGTATTAAGGCCCAAGAGGTGAGCCATAATAAAAATTGTTTGTAGGCCCAAGAGGTGAGACCTCTTAACAATTGTATTAAGGCCCAAGAGGTGAGCCATAATAAAAATTGTTTGTAGGCCCAAGAGGTGAGACCTCTTAAAAATTGTTTGTAGGCCCAAGAGGTGAGCCATGAGAAAAATGTTTGTAGGCCCAAGAGGTGAGACCTCTTAAAAATTATGTGGAGGCCAAAGAAGTGAGCCATAATAAAAATTGTTTGTAGGCCCAAGAGGTGAGACCTCTTAAAAATTGTTTGTAGGCCCAAGAGGTGAGACCTCTTAAAAATTATGTGGAGGCCAAAGAGGTGAGACCTCTTAAAAATTGTTTGTAGGCCCAAGAGGTGAGACCTCTTAAAAATTGTTTGTAGGCCCAAGAGGTGAGCCATGAGAAAAATTGTTTGTAGGCCCAAGAGGTGAGACCTCTGAAAAATTGTTTGTAGGCCCAAGAGGTGAGACCTCTTAAAAATTATGTGGAGGCCAAAGAGGTGAGACCTCTTAAAAATTGTTTGTAGGCCCAAGAGGTGAGACCTCTTAAAAATTGTTTGTAGGCCCAAGAGGTGAGACCTCTTAAAAATTATGTGGAGGCCAAAGAGGTGAGACCTCTTAAAAATTGTTTGTAGGCCCAAGAGGTGAGACCTCTTAAAAATTGTTTGTAGGCCCAAGAGGTGAGCCATAAATATTTTTTTGTTTTTTTTACGTAGCAATTCTACGGCGGTTAAGGAGGAGGAGGAGGAGGTGGAGGAGGAAATGGCACTTCATACAGATGGCACTTCACTTTTGGCTGCTTTCCACTGTTGGAGAAGCAAAGTCCGGGTCAATCCACTTACTGTTCATTTTGATTAGCGTCAGCCTGTCGGCACTGTCGGTTGACAGGCGGCTGCGCTTATCGGTTATAATGCCCCCGGCTGCGCTGAACACCCTTTCTGATAGCACGCTGGCGGCAGGTCAGGCAAGCACCTCCAAGGCGTACAGGGACAGTTCCAGCCACGTGTCCAACTTGGAGACCCAGTAAGTGTAGGACACCGAGGGATCGGGCAGGACAGGGGTACGGTCTGCCAGGTACTCCCGCAACATCCGCCGATACTTGTCCCTCCTGCTGATAGCGGGCCCCGCAGTGATGGAAGTTGCACGAGGGGGTGCCATGAACGTGTCCCACACCTTGGAAAGTGTTCCCCTGGTGGCTGTGGGCCTGATCGATGTTGTGGGACTCTGGGAGACCCTCTCCTCTCTGCCGCCAGCGATGGTGGGTGGGAAAATCTCCATCATGTTCTGCACGAGTTCCCTCTGGTATTCCAGCAATCGATTCGTCCTCTCCTCTACCGGAATAAAAGAGGAGACGTTATCTTTATACCGGGGGTCCAGGAGTGCGAAGACCCAGTACAGTTTGTTCTCCACTATCCGGACAACACGTGTGTCCCGGGAAAAGCAGCCCAGCATGAAGTCAGCCATGTGTGCCAGACTCTGAATAGGCATGACGTCACTGCCCCCACCAGAAGGATCACTTGCCATTTCCTCCTCTTCCTCTTCCGCCTCCTCTCCGCCCCATCCGCGCTGAACCAATGGGACGCACACAGCCTGACTGCTACCCTCGCCGCCAGCATCCGCCTCCTCTTCCACAGCCACCTCCACGTCGTCCTCCTCCTCCTCATCCTCCTCCTCCTCCTGCAACTGCCACCGAGAAGCAGACAAAAGTGTGGTCTGACTGTGTAGCTCCGTTGCGTCTCCTCCTACCCCCGTCTCCTCTGCGTGCAATGCGTTCTCCCTTATTGCGATGAGCGATTCTTTAAGGAGGCATAGGAGCGGGATGGTTACGCTCACTATAGCGTCCTCGCTGCTGACCTTCTTGGTGGACTCCTCAAAGATACGCAGTACATCGCATATGTCTGCCATCCATGGCCACTCGTGGTTGGCAAACTGAGGGAGCTGAGTTGGAGGCACGCGTGGATTCATAATCTGGTACTCCATCAATGCTCTCTGCTGCTCACACACCCTGGCCAACATGGAATAGGTGGAATTCCAGCGAGTCGGCAGGTCGCACAACAGCCGATGTTGAGGCAAATGGAGGCGTTGCTGGAGTTTTTTTAAGCTAGCAGCAGCTACAGTTGACTTCCAAAAGTGAGCGCACAAGCGCCGCACTTTCACCAGTAGCTCTGCCAGGTTGGGGTAAGTCTTTAGAAATTTTTGGACTACCAGATTAAAAACGTGGGCCAGGCATGGTACGTGATCGAGTTCGGCAAGCTCCAGAGCCGCCACCAGGTTACGGCCGTTATCGCACACGACCATGCCTGGTCCTAGCTGCAGCGGCGACAGCCACATCTCCGTCTGCTGCAATATGGCGTCCCTCACCTCTGGGGCGCTGTGCTTCCTGTCGCCCAAGCTGATGAGCTTAAGCACCGTCTGCTGACGTCTCCCCGCGCCAGTGCTGCAACGCTTCCAGCTAGCGGCTGAGGGCGATGTTAAGGCAGAGGAGGAGGAGGAGGAGGAAGAGGAGGGGGGTTTATCAGAACCCATGCTGGCAATCTTGGGCGGGGGTGGTAGGTAGGCCGTCTCTGTTTGCGACCCCGTCCCCGCTTCCACAACATTCACCCAGTGTGCCGTCAAAGAGATGTATCGTCCCTGGCCGCAAGCGCTTGTCCACGAGTCGGTGGTCAAGTGGACCTTTGCGCTGACTGCGTACCTCAGGGCCCGCCTGATGTTACGCGACACGTGCTGGTGCAGGGCGGGGACGGCACTCCGGGAAAAGTAGTGGCGGCTGGGGACGGAATAGCGAGGTGCGGCAGCCGCCATCAGGTCGCGGAAGGCCTGCGTCTCCACAAGCCTAAACGGCAACATCTCCAGGGCCAGCAGTTTGGAGATGTGGCAGTTTAAGGCTTGGGCTTGGGGGTGACTTGAGGCGTACTTCCGCCTGCGGTCGAACGCCTGCGAGATGGACAGTTGATGGGACGAGGAGTGTGAAGGTGCAGGCGAAGATGCGGGGGAAGGGGAGGCAGCAGGAGAAGGCCCCAAAGTAGTCGAGGCAGAGGCAGATGTGGAGGTGTCCTGGCTGGAGGTCTGGACCGCAGTGGCAGGAAGACCTGGCTCAGGTTGTATTGCGTTTGCTCTCTCCCACTCAGCCCAGTGCTTGACTTCCAAGTGACGCCGCATGCCTGAGGTGGTCTTATCGCTCTTCTCAGAGCCCCTACTCAGTTTTGAGTGGCAGAGTGTGCAAACCGCGCTCAGTTTGTCATCCGCACAAACATTAAAAAATCTCCACACCACAGAAGTACGAGGCCTCGATGAAGGAGCTTCGCGCGACTGCCTGCTGCGGGAACAGCTTCGGCCCTGTTGGCTGTGGCCTCACTTCTCTGTCTGGACTGTCCTCTGCCTCTGGACATCCCTCTGCCTGTGGACATCCCTCTGCCTCTGGACATCCCTCTGCCTCTGGACATCCCTCTGCCTCTTGCTGCCTTTTTCGGTGCTGCGCAGACCACCACCTCTCCACTGCTTTCCCCACTGGACATCACCCCTGGCCAAGTGGGGTCGGTCATTTCGTCATCCACCACCTCCTCTTCCACTTCCTCACTCTGCTCCTCCTCCTGCACACTGGACATTCCAACAGCCTCCCTTGATGGCAACTGCGTCTCATCATCATCATCATCGCTCATGATAACAGATGCTGGTTCAGGGTCCACATCAGCAGGAGATGGCGAATACTCAAGTGGTTGGGCATCACTACAAACAAATTCCTCTGGTAGCTCCAGGGATTCTTCCGGCACATCTGAAAAAGGACCCGAAAAGAGCTCCTGGGAGGGGTCAAGGGTGGGTTGACTCTGTTGGCCAGGTGTGGAGGAAGGAGGGTCAGAGTGAGACTGTGTGGATGACTGGCTGGTGGACAACTGTGTGGAAGCGCTATCGGCTATCCATTGCACCACCTGTTCACACTGCTCAGGCCTCAACAGCGGTGTAACCCACCCCCTGCTTAACTGTCCCATAAAGGCAGGGATTCTGGATGAGCGGAATCCTGGCTGCCCCTCACCAGTACGCATTGTATCCCCACTGTCTTCAACAAGGCCCCCAACAGCATTTCCGCGCCCCCGTCCTCGTCCACGTCCAATTTCGCTAGCCCTCCGCATTTTTTTTTTGTTACAATATTTGGCGTACACAGCCGTGTACTAACAGGTCAGATGGTGTGTATTAAAACCACGTATATACAAGATTTTTGCAAGCACGCAGAACGCACAGTACAGGTGCCAAATAAAATGCCTTTTTTTTATATTTCTAGGTACACAGCCGTGTACTAACAGGTCAGACGTTGTGTATTAACACCACGTATATAAAATAATTTTGCAAGCACGCAGAACGCACAGTACAGGTGCCAAATAAAATGCCTTTTTTAAAATATTTCTAGGTACACAGCCGTGTACTAACAGGTCAGACAGTGTGTATTAACACCACGTATATAAAATAATTTTGCAAGCACGCAGAACGCACAGTACAGGTGCCAAATAAAATGCCTTTTTTTATATATATTTCTAGGTACACAGCCGTGTTCTAACAGGTCAGACGGTGTGTATTAACACCACATATATACAAGATTTTTGCAGGCACGCAGAACGCACAGTACAGGTGCCAAATAAAATGCCTTTTTTTTAATATTTCTAGGTACACAGCCGTGTACTAACAGGTCAGACGGTGTGTATTAACACCACGTATATACAAGATTTTTGCAGGCACGCAGAACGCACAGTACAGGTGCCAAATAAAAGGCCTTTTTTTAAATATTTCTAGGTACACAGCCTTGTACTAACAGGTCAGACGGTGTGTATTAACACCACGTATATAGAAGATTTTTGCAGGCACGCAGAACGCACAGTACAGGTGCCAAATAAAATGCCTTTTTTTTTATATTTCTAGGTACACAGCCGTGTACTAACAGGTCAGACGGTGTGTATTAACACCACATATATAAAATAATTTTGCAAGCACGCAGAACGCACAGTACAGGTGCCAAATAAAATGCCTTTTTTTTAATTTTTCTAGGTACACAGCCGTGTACTAGCAGGTCAGACGGTGTGTATTAACACCACGTATATACAAGATTTTTGCAGGCACGCAGAACGCACAGTACAGGTGCCAAATAAAAGGCCTTTTTTTAAATATTTCTAGGTACACAGCCTTGTACTAACAGGTCAGACGGTGTGTATTAACACCACGTATATACAAGATTTTTGCAGGCACGCAGAACGCACAGTACAGGTGCCAAATAAAATGCCTTTTTTTTTTTATATTTCTAGGTACACAGCCGTGTACTAACAGGTCAGACGGTGTGTATTAACACCACATATATAAAATAATTTTGCAAGCACGCAGAACGCACAGTACAGGTGCCAAATAAAATGCCTTTTTTTAATATTTCTAGGTACACAGCCGTGTACTAACAGGTCAGACGGTGTGTATTAACACCACGTATGTACAAGATTTTTGCAGGCACGCAGAACGCACAGTACAGGTGCCAAATAAAATGCCTTTTTTTTATATTTCTAGGTACACAGCTGTGTACTAACAGGTCAGACGGTGTGTATTAACACCACGTATATAAAATAATTTTGCAAGCACGCAGAACGCACAGTACAGGTGCCAAATAAAATGCCTTTTTTTTTATATTTATAGGTACACAGCCGTGTACTAACAGGTCAGACGGTGTGTATTAACACCACGTATATAAAATAATTTTGCAAGCACGCAGAACGCACAGTACAGGTGCCAAAAAAATGCCTCTTTTTTAATATTTCTAGGTACACAGCCGTGTACTAACAGGTCAGACGGTGTGTATTAACACCACGTATATAAAATAATTTTGCAAGCACGCAGAACGCACAGTACAGGTGCCAAATAGAAGGCCTTTTTTTTAATATTTCTAGGTACACAGCCTTGTACTAACAGGTCAGACGGTGTGTATTAACACCACGTATATACAAGATTTTTGCATCCACGCAGAACGCACAGTACAGGTGCCAAATAAAATGCCTTTTTTTTATATATTTCTAGGTACACAGCCTTGTACTAACAGGTCAGACGGTGTGTATTAACACCACGTATATACAAGATTTTTGCAGGCACGCAGAACGCACAGTATAGGTGCCAAATAAAATGCCTTTTTTTAATATTTCTAGGTACACAGCCGTGTACTAACAGGTCAGACGGTGTGTATTAACACCACGTATATAAAATAATTTTGCAAGCACGCAGAACGCACAGTACAGGTGCCAAATAAAAGTCCTTTTTTTTAATATTTCTAGGTACACAGCCTTGTACTAACAGGTCAGACGGTGTGTATTAACACCACGTATATACAAGATTTTTGCAGGCACGCAGAACGCACAGTACAGGTGCCAAATAAAATGCCTTTTTTTTATATATTTCTAGGTACACAGCCTTGTACTAACAGGTCAGACGGTGTGTATTAACACCACGTATATTCAAGATTTTTGCAGGCACGCAGAACGCACAGTACAGGTGCCAAATAAAATGCCTTTTTTTATATATTTCTAGGTACACAGCCTTGTACTAACAGGTCAGACGGTGTGTATTAACACCACGTATATAAAATAATTTTGCAAGCACGCAGAACGCACAGTACAGGTGCCAAATAAAAGGCCTTTTTTAATATTTCTAGGTACACAGCCTTGTACTAACAGGTCAGACGGTGTGTATTAACACCACGTATATTCAAGATTTTTGCAGGCACGCAGAACGCACAGTACAGGTGTCAAATAAAATGCCTTTTTTTTATATATTTCTAGGTACACAGCCTTGTACTAACAGGTCAGACGGTGTGTATTAACACCACGTATATACAAGATTTTTGCAGGCACGCAGAACGCACAGTACAGGTGCCAAATAAAATGCCTTTTTTATATATTTCTAGGTACACAGCCTTGTACTAACAGGTCAGACGGTGTGTATTAACACCACGTATATACAAGATTTTTGCAGGCACGCAGAACGCACAGTACAGGTGCCAAATAAAATGCCTTTTTTTTAAATATTTCTAGGTACACAGCCGTGTACTAACAGGTCAGACAGTGTGTATTAACACCACGTATATACAAGATTTTTGCAAGCACGCAGAACGCACAGTACAGGTGCCAAATAAAATGCCTTTTTTTAAAATATTTCTAGGTACACAGCCGTGTACTAACAGGTCAGACGGTGTGTATTAACACCACGTATATAAAATAATTTTGCAAGCACGCAGAACGCACAGTACAGGTGCCCAATAAAATGCCTTTTTTTTATATATTTCTAGGTACACAGCCGTGTACTAACAGGTCAGACGGTGTGTATTAACACCACGTATATACAAGATTTTTGCAGACACGCAGAACGCACAGTACAGGTGCCAAATAAAATGCCTTTTTTTTATATATTTCTAGGTACACAGCCTTGTACTAACAGGTCAGACGGTGTGTATTAACACCACGTATATACAAGATTTTTGCAGGCACGCAGAACGCACAGTACAGGTGCCAAATAAAAGGCCTTTTTTTTAATTATTTCTAGGTACACAGCCGTGTACTAACAGGTCAGACGGTGTGTATTAACACCACGTATATACAAGATTTTTGCAAGCACGCAGAACGCACAGTACAGGTGCCAAATAAAATGCCTTTTTTTTAAATATTTCTAGGTACACAACTGTGTACTAACAGGTCAGACGGTGTGTATTAACACCACGTATATAAAATAATTTTGCAAGCACGCAGAACGCACAGTACAGGTGCCAAATAAAAGTCCTTTTTTTAATATTTCTAGGTACACAGCCGTGTACTAACAGGTCAGACGGTGGGTATTTACACCTGGTATACAAAAAGGGTATTGCAGGCACACAGAACCCAGAACACTAGAGCCAAAGAAACTGTATTTAAAAAAAAAAAATGTACACAGCCGTATACTGCCAGAAGATCAGATGGTGCATATACACACTAGGTATATAACAGGGTTTTGCAGCCAAAAAGAACCCAGAACTGTAGTGCCAAATATAGTTTGGTATGTAGCAGAGCACCTAATACACCACTAATGCCTCTCTCTGTCCCTACTCCAGCAGCTATCCCTGAATACAGCAGCCGTTCTCTGCAGAGTGTATATGGTAGTAAAGCTATCACTGTACTGCACTATAGTAGCCCTGATAAGGGCTTTTAATCACGCTCCTGCCTGTCCAACAGCTAAAACCTATCTCTCCCTTCTCCAGCCTCTGTCCCTGACTAAGTTCACGCAGCATATGCGAACGAGCAGGAAGAGCTGAGGTTTTATGATTCGAGGTCACGTGGTTTTTCCAGCCAATCCATGTAGACGCCGTTTTTGCACTGCCAGCGTGCTCCACGGGCCTGTCTTACCCCCCTGCTTGGTGATTGGTGGAAAAAGAGCGCCAGGGAAGGTGGGAGGGGAAACGAATTCTAAGTGCGCCATCGCCGTTATACTCGATCGAAATCGAGTATGCCGAATAGCGTAGTATTCGATCGAATACCGGCTCGATCGAACACTACTCGCTCATCTCTAATAATAAACATTTCATTTTTATTTTATTTTTTTTTTATTTTTTAACTGTGCATACAAAAATCTATTCAGCATGTAACCCGTCATGATATGATGACTTCTGTTTCTGCAAGTCAGTTGTCATCTTTCCTGTGTAAACTGGGACAGCATGAACTTAGTAATCTTGTTACCAGTAGAGAGTAAGGGACATAATGACATACCTGTGGTACTGCTGGAGACCCAAAAAAGGTAAAAGGCAACTCTATATGCTATAAAACCTGATGATTCTCTATGTATCTCTGCAGTCCCTCTTGATCTTTAGAGGAGCCAGCTGTGCTAATTTCCTAGTGACTGTTAAAGTCTATGACATTTCCTTGTTAAATTAGTCCTATTATTTGCAGTTGTCGCAAAACAATCTAATGCTGCTGAACTTTCACAGGAAATATAGGAAGAAGTATAACAAATCCTTAAAAACGAATAAACATATTTTCTCTACAGACCTACAACCTATTAAAACTAAAATTAAGTGCAAAAGAAATTCCCTTTAAATCAAAATTAAGAAAATACATTCCACAGTATTACAAAGAATAGCCCAGATTATGTATATCAAGCTATTTAATAATAAAAAGCTTGTCTTTCACTATTTTAGAAGATGGAACTTAGTTTTCATGCACATGTTCAAAACATAGTTCCACTGGGCAACCAGAGGCTCTTTCTTTTTTGATACATCTAGGTCACCATCTGATGACTGATGTAATAACGACTATCATACAATTTGCTTTTATGTTCACTTGTGGCTGTAGAGTTTTGAAAAACAGATGAAAACCCTAAAGGGACAATATAAAGTATTTAAATCAAAGCAGGTGCAAGTATAACAAGCTTTAGACTGTCAAATAAATGTCAAATGACTGTGTTTGAATAAAGAGAATTCTATACATCTAAAACTTTGTAACCTAGCACACTTCTAACACAACCTATTAACTACTTGAAACATGCTAATATTAGATTCAAATGCTGCAATTTATTTAAAATATAGATATCAATTTGTGCCATTTCACATGTCAGAGTAGGAAATGGTTATTTGTTAGACATAGTACATGATACATTTTCTATCACAGAAACACTTTTTTATTGTATTGATTCCGGTGGGCTGACCCAGTGTCTGAAAACAGCATGCATGGCTGCAGTAGAAACTAAGGTTTGGTTGATTGTCTCCTATGATCTGTTAGCATCCTACAGATGAATAATGATGCATGATGTCACACTGCGATCTACTGCTATTGCAAAATACAATAACAATGTTTAAAATTGCTGTAGAGCCCCAGCCTTCCTATGAAAATGAAAAGCTCTGGTTTTACTATATCCCACTTTCATCAAAATGCTTATGTATAAGAAATGGCCAAATACATGGCTATTCATTATTCACAACCAAATAGAAATTTGTTAATAAGATTCTGTTCACTTCACATTTATTCTTCTTGTCGGAAAAATATGTCAGGAGTATTCCAAGATTTATACATCCACTGGAGATTGCAATGTTTGCCATTGTATAGCAATTATGAATTATAAAAATGTTTCTGTCTGTCTGTCGACCGATCTTCATCAAATTTGGCAAAAAAGGTACATCTGGTGTCTGGGAAGGTTTTAGACCGGGTCTCAGCTCCCTATGACTTACCGTTCCTGATATATTCCCAAAAAATGACCTGCATTAGCCAATATTAGCCCAACTGCCATACACACGGTCACATGTCCCTAATTAGCCAATAGAAGCTCGCAGGTCCTTGGTCTCCACATACACACAATTTTACTGCAGGTTTCCATAACAACCCAGGCAGGGGCAGGGCAGAGGAAGCTGGGTGAGAGGTAATTAACAGCCAGCTGAGCAGCTCAGGTAAATTGCTCCCCAAAACACAATTCAGTGCTTACCTCCCACAGGCCTTGGCGCAGCCTGCTTCTTACATACAGTCTCATACATGTACACACAATTGTACTCCAGGTTTCCATAACAACCTAGCCATTTTTCTTCACTGCTGTAGGTCAGCTTCAGGCTAGGGCCCACGACTACATGTGTTGCGCGACAATAAGTCACACAACACATAGGGCACAATTACACTGCTATATGTGTCGCGTGACATTGATGTTGCACCAATGTCGTGCAACAATTATTATAATGATAGTCTATGGTGTTGCACTATGGCATACGACATGCTGCGATGCGACAGTTTCAGAAAAATCCATCTTGGATGGATTTTGTGCGACTGTCGTGTTGCAGTCGCAGCATGTCGCATGTTGCAGTGCGACACCATAGCCTATCATTTTAAAAATTGTTGCCTGACATTGGTGCGACAAAATGTCGAGCAACACATGTCAAAATGTAGACCTAGCCTTAAAGGGGCAGGGCGCTGTGGAGGTCACTGTTAAGGGGGCAGGGGCCACTATTAAAGGGGCATTCACAGTGGATGTTAGTGTTTGGGGTTAGAGATGAGCGAGCACTAAAATGCTCGGGTGCTCGTTATTCGAGTCGAACTTTTCCCGATGATCGGGTGCTCGTTTCGAGTAACGAACCCCATTGAAGTCAATAGGAGACTCGAGCATTTTTGCAGGGGACCAATGCTCTGCCTAGGGAAGGCTGGGTGAAAACCTGGAAACCTCAGAAAATGATGGAAACACCACAGAAATGGACAGGAAACAGCAGGGGCAGCATGCATGGATGCCTCTGAGGCTGCCTAATCCCACCATTACCCCAAATTCTCCTGCAACAGCCTGGTGGTTACCCTCATGGCAATTGTGCTCACCCAGACCAAGAAAGGCGAGGCACATGCCCATCACATGTTAGGGAAGCACCCAACTAGGAGCAACGAAGGTCCATCACCGCCTGCAGGTGACACCACTGCTCATGCTGGCACTGCTGTGCTATCCCCTACCCCACGACACAGGCATAAGCCTGACACAGCATGGTGACAGCATAGTGACACCAAAAAGTGACCAAGTTAGATTGAGGTAGCAGTCAAATGTCTGTAGGTGAGTGTCCGAAGTTGACCCTCTTAAAAAATAGTTTAGGAGTGTCTGTAGTTGACCCTTCTGTAAAATATTTTTTTGGTTTTTCCTGTTATTAGTTTATGTACAACCCATGGCTAGCATGGTGGGAATATATAGGTTTTGCGTCACAAACGGTCCACTGCACCGTTACATTTTCTTCATCATTGCCAATTACTTTTTCACCAACTGTTGTCTGGCAATGATAAAGGGGAAGGTGAATCCACTGCGGAAGAAAAGTGTCATCCTCCTACAATTCTCCACTTGTTCTCAATTGAAAAGGGGATGTTCTTGCCGTGGCCTTCCTCATAGTGGCCGCTTCTGTGGATGACAGAGGTGGTGTACCTAATGACAGCCTGACCGAACGCGATGGCAGACGGGGAGACACTCCCTCATGTAAAATTGTTTTGGAGTGTCTGCGGTTGACCCTCCTGTAAAATAGTTTTCTCATTTTTTTTGTTTGTCCTGTTATTAGTTTATGTACAACCCATGGCTGGCATGGTGGGAATATATAGGTTTTGCGTCACAGACGGTCCACTGCACCGTTACATTTTCTTCATCATTGCCAATTACTTTTTCACCAACTGTTGTCTGGCAATGATAAAGGGGAAGGTGAATCCACTGCGGAAGAAAAGTGTCATCCTCCTACAATTCTCTACTTGTTCTCAATTGAAAAGGGGATGTTCTTGCCGTGGCCTTCCTCATAGTGGCCGCTTCTGCGGACGACAGAGGTGGTGTACCTACTGACAGCCTGACCGAACACGATGGCAGACGGGGAGACACTCCCTCATGTAAAATTGTTTTGGAGTGTCTGCGGTTGACCCTCCTGTAAAATAGTTTTCAAATCTGTTTTGTTTTTCCTGTTATTAGTTTATGTACAACCCATGGCTGGCATGATGGGAATATATAGGGAAGCACCCAACTAGGTGCAACGAAGGTCCATCACCCATGCCCATGCTGGCACTGCTCTCCTATCCCCAACCACACGATGCAGGCATAAGCCTGACACAGCATGGCGGTGACACCAACAAGTGACCAAGTGAGATGAGGTAGCAGGTGAGCCACACAAAAATTTAGCCTGACGCAGCATGGCGGTGACAACAGAGTGACCGAGTTAGACTGAGGTAGCAGGAGGTGAAGCACAGATGGTAATTCGAAGGTGGAGGAGGAGGGGTTGAAGGAAGTGGCATAGTAATTCTGAGAAACCGTGAACAAGGTAGGTCCCGCAATCCTCCAAGTGGGCAGTACATGAGTGGCCCCAGGGTCAGACTCGGTCAGAGTATATGAAATGCTCAGGGTGGCCGAACGCCGGGCTCGACGGCGGACCCGTTTTGGGTTATCGATTGTCGAAATGTTGGCTTACATCAAGTTTAGTATCTGTTCTTATCAGTTGTTGTGGCTGTTGGTGGTAAATTGGTGAGCATAGCTGCTTCCCAAGCAGTTGACCCAAGTTCGATTCCTGTCTATCGCATTATGTGGCCCTCCGGAAAAAAAAATTTATGGAGAGAGGGCCTGTATGTGGCCCTCCAGAAAAATTGTTTGAAGAGAGGGCCTGTAGGAGGACCTCCGGAAAAATTGTTTGGAGAGAGGGCCTATAGGTGGACCTCTGGAAAAATTATTTAGAGAGATGGCCTGTAGGTGGACCTCCTGAAAAATTGTTTGAAGAGAGGGCCTGTAGGGGGCCCTCCTGAAAAATTGTGGTAAAAGAGTACTAGTTGGACCTCTAAAAAATGGCGTTTTTTTGGTCAGCGTTAGGCAAAGACGACAAGAAGGAGGAGTAGGAGGAGTAGAGAAGAGGAATCAGATACATAAGTACTGTAAATTTTTACTGCTTTCCCCCGGAGGAGGGAAATTCCGGTGAAATCCAGGCTTTGTTCATTTTAATAAGCGTCAGCCTGTCAGCGCTGTCAGTTGACAGGCGTGTACGCTTATCGGTGATGACGCCACCAGCTGCACTGAATAACAACTCTGACAGCACGCTAGCGGCAGGGCAGGCCAGCACCTCCAAGGCGTACAGCGCCAGTTAAGACCACTTGTCCAGCTTTGAAACCCAGTAGTTGTATGGAACAGAGTGATCGGTCCGAACGTTGGTATGGTCAGCTAGGTACTCCCTCACCATCTTTCTGTACAGCTCCCCCCTACTCTGCCTAGACTGGGGACAAGTGACAGTGTCTTGCTGGGGTGACATAAAACTGGCAAAAGCCTTGGAGAGCGTTCCCCTGCCAGTGCTGGACAAGCTGCCTGCTCGCCTACTCTCCCCCGCTACTTAGCCCACAAAACCATGCCCTCTGCCCTCTGTTGATATTGAATCACTCGCATACTCCTTTACTATACAGGGATGAGAGTGGAAAGGTTCTGCTTGTACCGTGGGTCCAGGAGAGTGAACACCCAGTAATCGATGTTTGGAAAAATGTTTCTAACGCGAGGGTCACGGGATAGGCAGCCTAACATGAAGTCTGCCATGTGCGCCAGAGTCCCAACACGCAAGAATTCCCTCTCCTCACTGGCCTGACTCTCCATTTGCTCCTCCTCCTCCAAGTCCTCCTCTTCAGCCCATACACGCTCAAGAGTTAAGAAGGACTGAGCACTGGTACCCTCTTCTGTCTCGCCGACATTCTTCTCCTCTTCTTCCTCCTCCTCAACCCCCTCCTCCGATACGCACTGAGAAACAGACCGGAGGGTGCTCTGGCTATCAAGCGACGTATCTTCCTATACCGTCTCTTGTGACAAGCGCAAAGCATCCGACTTCATGCTGACCAGTGAGTTTTTCAACAGGCAAAGCAGCGGGATGGTGAGGCTGATAATGGCGGCATCGCCGCTGACTATCTGTGTTGACTCCTCAAAGTTGCTCAACACCTGGCAGATATCAGACATCCACGTCCACTCCTCATTGTAGACTTGAGGAAGCTGACTGACCTGACTACCAGTTCTGGTGGAAGTTGACATCTGGCAGTCTACAATCGCTCTGAGCTGCTGGTAAACTCTGGATAACATGTTTAATGTCGAATTCCATCTTGTGGGCATGTCGCACAACAGTCGGTGAGCGGGCAGTTGTAGGCGGCGCTGTGCTGCCCTGAGAGTGGCAGCATCTGTGGTGGACTTGCGTAAATGCGCACAGATGCGGTGCACCTTGGTGAGCAAATCAGACAGATTGGGGTATGTCTTGAGGAACCGCTGAACTATTAGATTGAACACGTGGGCCAGGCATGGCACATGTGTCAGTGTGCCGAGTTGCAGAGCCGCCACCAGGTTACGCCCGTTGTCACACACAACCATGCCTGGCTTGAGGTTCAGCGGTGCCAGCCACATATCGGTCTGCGCCGTGATGCCCTGTAACAGCTCTTGGGCAGTGTGCCTTTTGTCACCTAAGCTCAGCAGTTTGAGCACCGCCTGCTGGCGCTTACCCACGGCACTGCTGCTGTGCCTAGACCTACCGACTGAAGGCGTCGTGCCCACGGATGGTAATTTGGAGGAGGAGGTGGAGGGGAGGAGGAGGAGGAGGCATAGTACGTCTGAGAGATCGTGACCGAGGTAGGCCCCGCAATCCTCGGTATTTGCAG
>ONZH01015924.1:0-29979 GCA_900303285.1 Rhinella marina
GGTGCGGAAATCCAGACAGAACCAAGGCCCAAAACTTGGGTGGGGGTAGCAGGTTTGCCCGTCCCCGCCTCCACAACATTCACCCAGTGTGCCGTCAGGGAGATGTAGCATCCCCGGCCTCAAACCAAAGTGTTGGTGGTCAAATGGCCTTTTGCAGTAACCGTGTTACTCGGGCGTGGATGATGTTTTGGGACATGTGCCTGGGCAAGGCAGGGATGGCACAGAGGGAAAAATAGTGATGGCTTGATTGCTTTCCCCCTTGCCTATGCCATCTGTGGTTGTCATAGGCAACGTGATTTTAAGGGTGCAGAATTTTATCTTCTTTTTTGTCTAGTTTGGCTTGGGGTCCATGGCAATGTAGAGGAAAGAAGGTTTCCTTGTATGGTCTCACTTTACAGAGAGGTTATATTGTCTTTGGAGTGTATTGTTGAGAGGCTGTGATAGTGGCGTAATAGTGCGACTTGGGCGCGTTATATGCACCCAGACATGCTTCCCCTGCTGTCCCAGTTGCATTCCAGCAGTGTTGGCATCCTTTTCTGAGGTTTCAGGGTGGACTTGGTGACCTCCAAGTGGTCGAATTGAGATTTCCAAGTGGCGAGCATTTTTTTCCCATAGACTTTAATGGGATTCGATATTCGGTCGAATAGTCGAATATCGCGGTCTATTCGAATCGAATTTCGAACTTTCGAATATTTCACTACTCGCTCATCTCTACTGACGAAGAGACAGCAGTGGAGTATTATGTGAATCGCCGCTCCGTCAAGAGGCCGTACCTTCCTCCAGCACAGCACAACCTCCACGCCGGCAATTTTGTGGAGTACACCCCGATGAAAAGCTTACAAGGCCCCTTCGCCACCGGGGTGAGGGTGATCCAACGACCCCGAAGAACGGAGGAGCCCACAGAAGAGTGGGAGGAGCCATCGCCAGCGACGGTCACCACAACTGCTCCGGTGCCTCAAAGCCGAGAAAGAGAAGGCCCCAGCGTACCGGGACCAAGACCCCCGAAAAGCGAGCCGGAGCCTCTCATCCCCGGGTTACCTACGCCGACAGCGTTCCAGGTGGGTCAAATTATGGCAAGCAAATTTATATTTAATCCCCGGCCACGTACCACCTGATGCAGGAGGCACCAGCAGCCCAATCTGTTGCCAGGGGTAGGCCTCTGGCTGAGCCTCTACAACCTGAGGTTCTGTCGCCAGTGACCCCGGCAGGAGCATCCGGGCCTTACAGGCTCCGTTCCCATATGGCTGCCGCAGTCACCAGTGTGACCACTGGGACCCTGGCCAGACCGGTGCCACATTTATCTTTGAGAGGACGCTGGGGAATGGCCGTGGCCTACCGTGAGGCCTACCAGAGGCAGGAGCGCCCTCTTATGTCGTTCAGCTCAAGCAGCAGCGACGAGGAGCTGGAGGCTTTACACTAGAGGGAGCCCCAGCTACACCTATAAAGAACAACAGGTCTAATGGGAGCCACCACGTGGACTGAGCCTTGAAGGGTGAGAGCCGGTTGGCTTTATTTTATGTTATTGTTGCCCTGTTTGGTTCTCCATGCAGAGAGACACGTGTGTCAGGACTCCCCCCATCTGTAACAATCCAAGTTGCGCCATGTTTGCGCACCACATCCTTTTTCCCCCCTTTTCAGGTTGTTGGGAAATCACTTTTAAAAGGGTTTGTCAAGAAACCTTTTCTGCTATTTATAACCTATTTTATTACCCATGTGGATTACAAATTTCAATTGAATTTGGAATTGTGTTCCAGCTACCAGCCAAAGAAAAGAAAAGATGGACTTGAATGTAACCACAGATATTATGCCTTTAATATATTTGCACATAAATGTTTGCACTAATATTTTACCTTTCAGCAACGTTCAAGAATATTGCCCATTGTGTATTTCTTTACAGGTGTCACAATGTGTCCTCCAATGCACTTTAATGTATGGTCATGCACTTAGCCAGATAGTTAGCACCTTACTTGTCTCTACCTCATATATATATATACTGCCTCTGAGGGCGTTTAACACTAACGGTTCATGGTAGCCAGGTGTCAGAGCCACAAGCAGTTTTCTCGTATTCCTTCAGGGTTAACCTCGCTGCTATAGATGTGTCTTATATGTGTCAGGAGAGCGTATAGTCTCTCACTAGAACTGTGGCAGGACCGGTAGATTTCTCCTCCTAGTTCACTATGTCCTGAGGCCTTGTGCACTGCCTCCAGGAAAAAATAACTTGAAGCTACTGATAGACATCAAGGTGACAAAGCGTAAAGCATTATCAGACTTTGGTGCTTGAAAGGGATTACAGGATGAAGCCACCCTTCTGTTTGCGGGCGTATCATTTCAAAATGGCGGGATTATAGAGTGAAGACACCCCCATGCTTTCTTTTGTATTTTATGGCTGAAATATTCAGAGTCAGTCAGAAATGGTTGCTTAGTGCAGTTTACATAGGTTGTTCGTCTGCTGAGAGGGGATAACAGAGATCGGACACCCTACTCACAAGGCAGGAACGTACCAGCATAGTAGCTCAATTGTCTATATATGTATGTAATGTAATTTATATGTATCTATTTCGTGCAGCACATGGTACTTATTGGATTCCCTGTAAGCTTCCCTAAGAGATTCCCTATATGCTAATCCTAAGCACAAACCAAGGACGGCTTGACTTTAAGTAAGGGGGAATGTAACACCCCAGAGTAGTGTTACAACTCTGCGTAACCAGCTTCTATCTGTGTGCTACTCTAGAAATGTAATTCTGTGCATTGATGTCATCACCAGCATTAATATGTATTATATTCAATGTTATGCAACTGTTTCCCATGTAATGTACCTGGTGTACCAGCAGGTGTCAGTAAATACTATGGCAGATTCAGATGTAGTTTTACCAGAATGGTACGGTCCTTAGTCCATTCTGACCCCCTCTGCTGGAGAGAAGTTAAGTTCTTACAACTTCCTGCAGTGAGGATGAAATGACAGTTTTAGTCAGGGAGTTGTCCCCTGTACCCTGATCAGGGAGGACATGTGCAGGACAGTGGAGCACCTTCGGCTCTGCTGTACCCTAAAGACAGAGTAATATAGCCTGCAATAAGGCACTACAATACTCTCAAGGGAAGCCAGACTTAGGAGGTAACCTCAGCTTAGAACAGGAAGCCTGAAACCTGAATTTCCAAGCATCTGCCAAGTATAAGCAATAGCTGCACTTGCTGGACACCAAGCTGAAGGATGAACTGAGTCATCTACATTCAAAGTTCATTTAATAAAACTACGTTGGACCAGTCATACAAGTCTGCGCATCATTCCCACCTGACGACCCTCAATTACTACTACTAGTAAATTTATTGCAGCCGGAGCCACCGCCTGGGGCCTGTTCGTCTTACAAGGTAGGAACACTGTGACAATCCCACCAAAGACTTGAGTGGCCTAAATACCCCTTGGCACTCCTACCACTGGGACATAAAGGAAAGTCACCTTAGAGGGCCCTGGAGGGGGAAAGGGTCGCCCCCGTAGCAACCACGGCACCCCGGTCACTGCACATGTCATAAAATATTTTGCATATCTACTAGAACAGACTCTGTTATTCAGTGAAATGTATCTTTATTGAGCCATTTTTCTTTCTTATTTCTTAGAACTGCTCACTGAGAAGGCCGCACATGCTCAGTTTAAATCTTCAACTGCCTCCTGTCCTGAGCTGTGATAGGGAGAGATGGACAGGAGTCTTGACATGCAGCAGAATAGACACTAGTCACACTACCCTTGAGTAACCAGCTTGATGTAGCAGAGTAATTGGGGCAGATCTCTGGATCTATGTGAGGTCAGGGCTGTTTCTCGCTTTGTTAAAAAGAGATTGCCAATGTACTATAATATTATGTGATGTATGTCACCTTTTTCTTACATATTTTGGGTGTAACTCAAGTTTCTACTTCTTTCACTACCTTGATTTTAAAATTATTGTAATATGTCTGCTTCACTAACCACTTGGAGAACATCATGTGTACACAGTCTAGTTATCATAACATGTTGGGTGACATGATCCTAGTGCTTGAGAATATTTCACTTATGTGAATTATGGCTTTGTACTTACTAGACACCCATACGGCGTGGTCCTCCCAGGGTCCTGGGGAAAACTCAGCCTCCCTGACGGTTGGAGCTACAAAAGATAAAGCATAAAGTTAGATTCTATTTTGAAGACAGAAGTTCCACCAATTGCACTTTTGATTTTAGCGGACGCCGAGGTGCCTAAGTGAAGGCGTCTATGACTGACGAGCGGTGGTGCATTAAAGGGTTAATAAACAGCCTGCAGCAAGGGGAAAAAATGTTTCTGCGCGTGGGGGTGTTTCTCTTGTGGACACTGTTTCTAATTTACAGCGAGAGGGTGTTTCTTTTAACCAACACCTCTGCGTCCTGGTTGGCTGAGGTGGTGATAGCGGCTAAGGGGTTAAAAGGATGGTCCTAATAGGGCCTCTTTCTCCAGCATCTTCACTGAAAGCTTCCCACCCTCCCTTCCCCATTATTTCATAGTTTTCTTTACTTTTTCTGATTCATTTCTGGTTTGTTTCAGTGTTTTACATTTCAAGTCACAGCAGAGGTCGGTTGGCGATTTCAGATGGAGAAGAAGGCAGACTTGCCCACAGAACGCTGTGGGGCATAGCGCCTCAATAATCAGGGTTATGGTGTTTATGGTCAACAAGTTGAAGTTTTGGAATAGGATAAGAAAATAAAGCTGTGATCGACCCTTACCCAACTTAAGGTGTTGTGTGTTTTATTGGCCGGCTGTGAGGGTGGTTTGGTGGGGGGTTTAGAGAGGTCAGTCTCGGCAGTCTACCTACCTTCTACCTTGGGGGCTGTTGGAGGGGCAGGTGGGCTCCTCTGTGGCTGGGGTTGAGGTGGGGTAGAGGGCCCCTGTGGTGCAGCAGCTGTAAAAAAACATTAAATAATGGCATTTCATTCAACTCAAATGAACAGTTGTAATTGCTGATGTTGATACATCTGAATAGTTTGGGGCTGGATCCCATTCCTAACCACTAGTGCTCTTATATCACTGTAGCTGCACTCCCACATAGCCTGGATTAAATATTAATTAAATATGTTTACACTTACATGAAGCTGCAGGTCAGGGGCGTTGCTAGGGTCTCAAAAGATCCGGGGCCCAAGCCCCAATGAATATGGCCCAATTCTCTATGTCGACCCTCATCCCAACAGGAGAACATACCTCACATCCAGGGCCTCCCAGGTGACGTCTCCTCTGATGTAGATCTTCTCTGTCATCATCTTCTCCATTCGGCCCGGACAACTTCTCTCAGCCGCCTCGTCTCTGCAGAATTGTGACACACAGACATCTTATCTTCATCACATTTCTATCATCATCCCCCAACCTGGAGTCCCCACAGCCTTATCCTGCTGCTCGCTGTGCCCCCCAAAACCTCCAATTACTATCCTGGAGAAATAATATTGCCCCCCCATAGTAACAGTGCTACCAATAGTAATTCCATCATTAGTAACACTCCACCCTACAGTGACCCCAGTACAGATAATGCTCCCCAAGATTGTCCCCATTACTAGAAGAGTCCTCCAGTATTAATAATGCCCTCACAGAGCCCCCAGTAGTAATAAGGCCTCCTATTGTTCCCCCAGTGATAATCAAGACCCCCAGTAGTAATAAGGCCCCCATAGTGCTCTTAGTAGAAATAAGGCGGATCTATAAGTCTCTCCTATAGAGCCCCCAGTAGTAATAAGAATGCCTAATGTCCCCTGGATTTATAATACCCCTACAGTGCCCCCAGTATTTATATCGCTCCCCCTACTGTTATAATGCTCGCCCTGAAGTGCCCGCTGTAGTTATATTCCTCCCTTTAGTGTCCTCAGAAATTATAATTCCTCAGCCCCTCCACCATACAGTCCTGTAAAAATAAAGCTATTTCCCTCCTGTGTAAATAACATCACTATACAGTCAATATACAGTCCCATGTAAATTACATCCCTCTCTATTTACAGTCCCCTCCAAATACAGTCCTATGTAAATAACATCATTCCCATAGCCGTCATCAACATACAGTCCTATGTAAATATCCCTCCATCCGACAGCCACCTTCAACATACAGTCCCATGTAAATAACATCACTCCACGCCACAGTCCAAAGTAAATAAGGCTACCTTCACACCAGCGTTTTTGCTGGATCTGTCATGGATCAGCAAAAACGCTTCCGTCATGATAATACAACCGCCTGCATCTGTTCTGAACGGATCCGGTTGTATTATCTTTTAAATATATAGTTTGGATCAGTTTCTTCATGTGGACACCAAAATGCAGCAAGCAGCGTTTTAGTGTCCGCCTCCAAAACGGAATGGAGACTGAACTGAAGCAAAACTGATGCATTCTGAACGGATCCTTTTCCATTCAGAATGCATTAGGACAAAACTGATCAGTTTTGGACCGTTTGTGAGACCCTGTGACGAATCTCACAAACGGATCCTTACAACGCAAGTGTGAAAGTAGCCTAAGGCTAGTTTCACACCTGTGGCAGGGGACTCCGACAGGCTGTTCCGGTTCCGGCTGTTCCGAATTACATTCACTGTAATGGGGGCGAGCCACGGATCCAGCTGCAGCATGGCAAACCCTGCCAAGAGGCGGCCAGAACAAAAGTACAAACATGCTGTACTTTTGTTCCGGCCATGTCTCGGCAGGGGTTGCCATGCTGCAGCCGGATCCGTGGCCCGCCCCTATTACAGTGAATGGGGCCAGAGCGTAGTTCCGGCAGCACGGATCCTAACAGCCTGCCAGATTCCCATGGAGTGAAAGTACCCCAACAGAACCCTGCCCAAGTCACCTCCAACACACAGTCCCATGATAACATCCCTCCCTTCTGCCATAATATTACAGTCCCAGTTAAATAACCACAACTCCCAGCATCCCTCTGCTTCTCCCTTCACTTACCTCTTCTGATGTAGCAGAGCTCACTGTAGCTTCTTCCCCACAATTCTCCTCTTCAGTTTAGAAGAGGGGAGTTGAAAAAGACCTGCGATGATGTCACAGTCATGTGACCAGTGCAGGATTGGACGGCACTGATCACATGACCTGTGATGTCATCAAAGGTCCTACATATCTTGCAGTCTGTTAGAATCAATTGTACTGCCGTCCTGAGGACGGCAATACAATTGTATTTGTTAACAGGCAGGACATTCGGGGCCTGGGAGAAAACATCAGGGGCCCAGGCCCCGAATGTTTTAGCCTAGCAACGTCCCTGCTGCAGGTCCTACCAGGGCCAACTGGCCGTGACGTCGTTGACGTCGCTGACGTCGCTCTGCAACATAAATCCGTACACAATTGTTATGATGACCGTTTTTAATAATAACACTGTATACTACTATGAAGATATTATGGGTGAGAGGAGGGCGATATGATGTGGAGTGGGCATTTCAAGTTAAGGGATCATAGAATATCTGGGATGCATATTTGATGGAGGGGGCATTTCTTGGGAGGGTTGAATGAATGAACGAATAAAAGATGTCTGTGTGTCCCATTCTGCAGGTACAAACATAACAAATATAAATACTGCACATACAATGCACTAGTATACCATAGCTCCCGTCCCAACCGTTCCGGATTAGGCTGGACTGTCAGGATTTTAGCGGCTGAGTCCGGGAATGGGTGGCTATGTCCCGTGGTCAGCTGTCTTTGCATCCATAAGAAGCAGAGACGGGTGACGGTAAGCAGGGACCAGTCCCTTCACCTTCCCCGACGTCCAGTGTAATGTCTCCTTGTGGCTGCCCACATACAGTATAATGTCTTCTCCTTGTGGCCCCAAGTGTTTTTTTCTTCTAAATGGGTATTATTTATTGCAATACATTTCTTAATATCTTTATCGTGGGAATATTTTTGATATCGCCCACTCCAGACACATTAGATGCAGCATGAGCACGTCTTTGAGTCTGTGTGTAGGAGGAGGAAGCACTAACTATGAAGGGGCATATATCTAAGGGTACTTTCATACTAGCCCGAGAGATCCAGTGGGCTGCTACGGCCGGGAACATCCCAACGGATCTCAACGGAGTGGAGTTAGAGGCGTGTCCTAGCATGAAATAAAATTTCTGCAGCGCACCACGCACGTCTACGTTGTCCTTCTATATGGTTTTCATTATTGGCACTGGTATCAGGGTTGCCAACCACAATTTTTTTTTTCTGGACAACTTTGGACAACTTATCCCAAAATCACGGACGGACAACATTTTTTAAGAAAAAAATTGAAAACCATAATGAAGGATAAATATAAAGTAATAAAGGTCTATAGCTCAATATACTGATCAGAACTCATTACCACCATTTACTGTGAGCTGTAAAATGATGATAATTACCACCAAAATAATCTAGTATCACCAGCCTCTAAAAAATCACGGACACCTCTATTTTTTTCACGGACAGAGGAAAAAAGTTGCCTATTTTTACGGCCTGTCCAGAAATTTGTGGACGGTTGGCAACCCTGACTCATATATATACAATACAGTACACTAATTTATTAACATGATTTTACTTTTCAAATATTTTGTTACTTACCCCTTCTTATCTCCTCCCGTATCTCCTTTAGCCACTCTGGGGTCTTTATTTTGAGATCCGACCATCGGCGTTGTATCTGGCCCGGGGTCCGCACAGTCCTACACCGATGTAGCAGGCCTCGGATCACCACCTCTATGACCTCCTTTTTGTGGACATGTTGATGGCGGTGTGGGCCATCATATTTCTCCCTGCCCTTAACACGGACCATGTATTTCAGCTCATCAGAGCTAAACGCAGATGCTCGTCTTTCCATCGCTATGCCTCTACGCCGTGCATGCGTACGTACGTACGAATAGTACGCTAAAGATTTGTACGCCAATGCATACGTATTCCGTTAAGTAGCGTACTTTTAACAACGCTACACTGTATGTTCGTTACTTGAGTAGGAATGTTCGCAGGCGCAGTGTATGTGTACGCTAATGCGTACATATTCAGTTAAGTAGCGTACCTTTGACAACGCTACACTGTATGTTCGTTACTTGAGTAGGAATGTTCGCAGACGCAGTGTATTTGTACGCTAATGAGTACATATTCATTTAAGTAGCGTACCTTTGACAACGCTACACTGTATGTTCGTTATTTGTGCGGGAATGTTCGCATTAGCGTACGCATTAGTGTAAACTCTCAAATATGCGTATATTTTGCGTCGCCGTTGTTGAAGTCACTTTGATTTTTTCCACTTTTTTCATTGTAATAGCAACTGCAAGTAAACGAAACTATACCCTACCAGACTCCCATTATTGTTGCAGCAATTATTCAGCCGTTATAGCAAGGTTCGTTTTAGGTTCGGTTCGTACGAATCCCAACTTCACGAAAATTCTCCGAACCGAACTTTTCAAAAGTTCCCTCATCCCTAATGACAGCCATGGCTAACACGGGAGTAGTCAGCTTCTCAATGTAAGATGTCTAAAATAAGAAATGATATGACATTTCATGTGAAATTGTACATAAGATTTTCAGAGATTTGAAATAAAATATATGGATAATGAGGGGTTTATATACAGTATGTGCCGTTCTTTTGTTGCCATGCTTCAAACTGACCAAGCGTTTGCTGGGTTGGGTTCCTCCACAACAAAAGGTGATCATACAGAGTTCTTAGGGTCCATGAAAAAAGCTCCTGAGAAGATCCTAAAAGTTTAAATACAGGTTTATTCTTGCAACTGTACAGTTCTCTTCATACTTGCCTACTGTGCATTGCTTATGGTGAACATATGGGACCATTGTCTAAGAGAGTTTTTCTATCTCAGAAAGTGATGGCATATCCCTTTATACTAAGTTACCCCTCACTAGTTATAGCTGCATATAAACACAGTGGATAGAACTTAGCTCATATGGTACATGGCCACTTTATCCATTAGGTCTAGAGATGGACTTGTACTGTGCCAGATCTATTACTATTATTTATGCTGCATAAGAGGGAGAAGGCCATGTAAAGGCGTAGCAACGGCAGTAATGCTTACATGTGACTGCAGCAAGAAGGAGATTCAACTGAACTCAACTGAATCAGGAAGTTGTTAGTAGTAGCATGGGCCCTCAGCATAGGGAATTTATCATGAGGATATTATTTGAAGTCAGTTTTGCTTGATTCTTCATTGTATACTTTGCACAAAATTCATCAGATTAAGCACATTATTGGTTAAATTTGGCGCATCTTTAAACTTAACACGGTTGTCTAGATATGTTACTCCAGTTTTTTTAAGCCACCCCTCTACTAAAATGAGATTGCACCTTTTTGGCTGCCTTGGCCTTCCATGCCTGCCTCTACACCACTTCCCTGAGCAGGCACTGCCGCTGTGTCACTCACCCAGTGTCTTCTATCCCAGAGATTCAGCCCCTTTTGCCTTCCTCTGCCCACCAGCAGCTGGGGCCTGCATTACTTCTAAAGCCTCCCAGCCCTGCTTCTGGGGAATGCGCACACACACTCTTGTGCTCTTAAGAAGCCAGCATGCATGCATCCTTATCTTCCCCAGCCTATTGCTGATAACCTTGGGTATTTAAGGCACCTTTTCCTAGGACAGGGGTCCTGAACTTTTAGGTTGCCTAGCTTGCTAGTTCCTAATGAAGGCATGCCCTTAAAATCTTTCTGTGTACCAACTTCTATCTGTTAACCAATTCTGACCCTGCCTGACCTGACCTTAGTCTGTTGACTGTATTGATCCTTTGCTGCCTGCCCTAGGATTGGTTTCATGAATTCATGAAAACTCTGCCTGGTTCCTAACTGTGAATATTGCCCGACCCTTTCACAGCGAAGTCTCTAACTCTCGAAGGTCAGTAGCCAACCACATTGGAACTCTTCCAAGAGGTAGCAACCTAGTGGCTCCCTTGCAGTGAAGACCATATCCCTGTAAAAGGATTAAAAGGTGAAAAACAGGAGACTGGTTAACGTCCCTTAGGTCTAGCCCAAAGTCAAGCAATGGTTCTATACCCACTGTCCGTCAAACTTTTTTTTTTTGCAATGACAAATCTGGAGTGATATAGCTAATTAATATAGCTAAGCATGCCCACTCCCCCTTCTATACTTTTCAAAACTGGAGTGCAATAATTTTTGCACAAGTAAGCCCAAAAAGACCATAAACCCAGTTTTGTGTCTTTTTAAAGCCAGAATTCTGGAGTATAGGGCATGATACATTTCCCATATGCTCTCTAATTTCATGTAAGCCAACATGATGACTTATGATTTAGAGTAAACAGGTATATTGGAAGCGACTATTACTATAGGCTCAGTCACAAGCTATACTTAGCAGTCTTTTGAAGAATATTCTGGTCATGTCAGCTGACTAATTCTTAGGTAGAAATGTTTGTTTTTGTAAATAAGAAGGTAAATTAAAATAATAATTGCCATCAGAAAAGAACAAGCTGTAATAAGCAGGGAGCACGATTGCGTATGTTTAGAATCTATTCTGCTTATTGTTTGAAGGGAAATATTATTATTAAGACAGTAGTTATTAAACAAGAATTTCATTATATGTTCTGTAATTAAGACAGCATTTATTTAAACAGCTTTCATTAAATGCAATGTTCTAGTGTAAGGGGTGGCCATGGTTACAAAATTGTATTTATTCTTATACAGTAACTTTGTAATTTACCTTTGTGGAAATGTTCAAAGTGTAATTATATTGTTCCTACTGATAATATGGTGCGCTGTCTTTGATTGCAAGGTTAAAATAAATCCATTCAAAATAATATGGTTAGTTCAGGAGTTTTGACTTGTTTGCATTATATTGTTTGGATCTGATTTGTTTGGACTGATTCGAGCCACCATACTGTGATTAAATCAAATATTACCACTTTGCTACGAGCACTCTTTACTCCATTAACAGTGTGTGTGGAGTGGAATAGCTGAAGGCTTAGCTTTTCTCTCCCTGTCAGAATATGACATGGCATTTAAGGTCTGCTTTCAGTACGCTTACCAAGTTTGGCTAAAACAGAAGCACAGGAGCTACACTGTGTTTAATCAAGTACCCAGACAGGCAAACCGTTAAATGCTCTTTTAAGTTTTTCTTTTATGCAAGAATAACATTTACATTGCACAGGGGTTCAAAGAGATAGTAGTGCTCATGTCTTTGACTTGTGTAATAAACTTAAATGTAAAATATTGTATTCATTTGTTTTTGCTTTACGTATTTTTTTATATCTTTGCATATTTTTTTTTACCAAATTAAAATGCGTGTAACACAAAGTAGACAAAGCACAGTTTTTTTCTTAATTTTCTTTAGCAAAGGGAAAAATGTGGATGTTATGGTAATGAGTAACCTTTGGAGATCTTGACCTCTTACCAAATAAAATAATTTCAGTTCATTAACAGATGGACTGTGAAAGGTAAGGTCCATTTACGTGGTCTGAATGTACAAGCAATTATTGTATCGAACTGTGTGTTCCCAATAATGGCCTGCTCGTCAGCGGAGATAAGAGCCAAACTTACATGCTGCAATCATCTCCACTCAATGGAGATTGCTATTGCACTTGCTTGTACCCATAGAGATCCATTGTTCCTGGAAGCAGGTTCCTGTTACACAGCACAATCTGCGGCCCAGAAATGATGACCCTTGTTTCTCACAAGTTCTGCAGTTTAGGTTGCTTCGTAAGCATTTGATTGTTGGCTGACATTTATCCAATGTGTATGGTCAGCCTATACACAACTTTATACTGAGTTTTGCAGTAACAAATACAGTACTTGACCCCTGATCATTAAAGTCCCTTTGGACAGAAGTCATATACTTGGAAATTGAGTATACAGTATGTTCAGAAATAATAGCTGGGTGCTTTGATTCCTTGAGTCAGCTTACTGTCTGTGAAAATGTAAAGGATGCTGAAAGTCAATAATATGAGTAGCATACAGTCCTAGCTTTTAGTTTCAAAGTCCTGATGGAAATCTGTACCCGGGTCCCCCAAGTGGTCACTTGTTTTTTTAACTACTACTACTTAGAGATGAGCGAATCATTCAAAATTTTATTCGACGAACATTCCTCAAACTTTTCATAAGATTCGTATATTCGACGAATCTGCGTACAAATCATATATTATTATGTGGCATTTTGCGAACATTCACGCACTAATAACGAATGTTCAGTTTTAAAAGGTACGCAACTTCTTTGAACACGTACGCATGAGCGTACAAATTGCGTACAAAAATGACGGGCTTTGCTGGAGAGGAATGGTGAAGCAGGAGGAACGCTCTGAGTCTGACCCCTGGCTACATATGGATACTGTATCAGCAGATGACAGCAGATCATCCGGCTGTGACTGAGATGAGAGTGCCATCCACTCCACTACCTCATCCACTTTCTCCTCCACTACAATTTTGCGCCTTGGTGGGTTAGCCTGGTGGAACACTGGCCAAGTATTGTGAATACTACAAGTAGAAGCTCCGGCTACAGGTCCTTTGGCACTTCTGCCCTGTGCCACCTTCTCCTTTTTTTTAGCGCTCGAGATCTGGCTGGAACTGGACCCCTTTTGCTTATCCATTCCAGACATTTTTCACTTGACTCTGTGACCCTGCTTCTGCTCGTCTCAGCAGTCGCAGCAGAAGTGATGCGTCACTGGCTTACCGAGCCTGAGCCAATCAGAGCAAGCCCTGCCCACTAGGTCAGGTAACCGCTTTCTTCCCGGGCTTTTGCGCACGAATAACGAACTAAGAGTAAAAGTTCTCTAAGTAATTGAATTCGTACACAACAGCGTATAGAGTAACTTATATGTAGCATTAGTGTACAATTTATCGGACAAGTACGTAGCAAATGCGTAGAAAGCCTTAGAAACATTTTTGAATCTTAATGGAGAGAATCTCCAAATATTCGGATTTGCTTCGCAGCTGAAAATTTCCAAGATTCGATACGAATCAAAGAATCGGCGAATAGATTCGCTCATCTCTACTACTACTAAATGACTACTATCCTGATTATGATGGTTGTTCGGCCCCCCTCAGACACTGGTACCCAAGTGGCATTCTCTGCAGCAACTATAGCTATGTTAGGTTAGTTCCAGACTAGCATTTCACTGCATGCAACAATTCTTGCCTGGCCAAATCCCTGATTATTTACTGGGTAATGGCCAGATCTCCGCCGGGTCCCATTATAGTTAAAGGGACTGGTGGGTACTTGGTATCATCCAACTAAGCCAGATCCAGAGATCTCCGGTTGGGTGTTTCTGCAGACCTGTAACACGTAGGTGAAAGAAGCCTTTCTAACAAATAGCCTGAGCAATTGGGTTTTCTGTGAGAATATTAAAAGCCTTTATTCCATAATATATTCTTAATATGTAACTGAAGTTACCAATGAACTGAGATAGAAAAAGAGCATAGGCCAGCTCATGGTCAACATTGATCTCACTGCAGTAAAAGCAATTTACACTGCTACACTGAGCATGGGTGAACATTGCTATATATTGTTAGCACCAGGTGACTCCATGCTGTGTTAGAAAACATCATATAGTTGGTCTTCATTGGATAATATTTGGCCATTTCTTTGTAACTGGGAATTTCCCACTATGGTCAATTTAAACATTTTGCATTGCTTGTATCTGAAAACTGCAGTTAAAGAAAATTCTTAAAGTAAGTAGTTATTTAGGGCAAAGCTTGAGGAAAACTGTTCTAATAATTTGTATTTTCAATGTCACAATGAATGCTTTCTGATTTTTAAACAAAATGCAAAAATAGACAAAGGAAACCTGAGTAAAAACTGTATACACGTTCTTAATTATTACCACATTTACTTGTTTATTTACATTGACAGTTATCCAATATACATATCACTGATGAAAAAGTAACTGTGCCTTCAACATAAAAGATGTAACTGTGCCTTCAACATAAATAATCTTACCAAACATTTCCCAGAGTCAGATGTCAGTCACATCCCTGTTGAATCTAAATCTCATTATGTATTGAAGGTTACCATAAGAGTGACAAAAGGTGACCACGAGAGAGTCAAAGCAAACTTTCCACAAAAACACTACACAAAGACTAGCAAATTCCAGAAAGTTAGATTTAGAAATGTATCAATGACTGGGAATAACTGTTCTTGCAAACAGTTGTTCCTCACAATCTGCCCGTCTAAATGTGCCATCGATCACCCAATCACTTTCGTTCATGCACGCACCACTGATCATGGCTTCTGGGCAGCAGATCGTGCTGTCTAAACAGTGATTTGCTGCCCAGAAACTAGGATTCTGTATGAGTACAAGGGATTGCTATAGCGATTCCCCCATCCTCGTACACTGAAGGAAACCGTGCATTTACACGCAGCGATCTCCTTCACTGTATGAGGATAGGGGATTGCTTCCTACCCGACATTCAGCCATTTCATTGCCCCCTGTAAACCCAGCTTTAAGGCTCTGGGATCTCACGGATGCACTATTGAGAACCATTATTTAAAAAAAAAAAAATAGAAGACAGGAAGCTATAGTAAGCTGTGTCTGCTCTACTAAAATTTATTTCACAGCCATTACTAAGTATGACAAGTGGACACATCTACTTGGGCAGAGCCTCAGCTGCAGTCATTGTTCATGATTCAACAATATGAAATATAATATAAAAATAGGATTAGTAACATAGTTTATAAGGCCGACAAAAAGACATCTGTCCATCCAGTTTGGCCTGATCCATCCAGTTCAGCCTGTCCATCCAGTTCAGCCTGATTAGAAGAATATTAGCAAGATAGAAACTATTACTTTCCCCTAAACAAATTCCCAGCAATTTGGGATGATTTTCTATGGACAAATGAGTCAAAAAAGGAACATTGAAGCTCCTGGGACCCATAAGCTGTATGGTCTCTCCAATCCACCAGTAACAACACTAGTTATTTGCAAGACTGCAAACCTTGACTTTACCTATAGTTGCCTTTCCCAAGTTGTAATTCATGGTTCTTGATACATAGATACCCTCAGGATTGAGCAGAGCAGAATTACGTAACAAGAAGACATTGCCAGAAAAGATATACAGTATAAAGCACGTGTCAGATGAGTAAGCAAACAAATACAGAATAGCAAACTCACTGACATAAAACTGGAGATGACAGAAAACTGGATAAAGATGGCAACAGATGAGGAAGATGGAGTCCACCAATGGAGCAGACAGCAGATGGCAACTGCATACAAGTAGAGAGTGATGAATGTAGGAGTCAAGTCTAACACAACTGTATAAAATCAAAACACAAACCGCAGGCAAACAGCTGAATCCACAACACAACAACAATAAAAACAACTATAAGAACATGGAACCACATATCCGGGTGGACTCAAAGACAGCAAAGAAGCACAGAAACTAAAGGTATTGAAAGGCATAACAGTAATGAAAGGCCTCTAAGCTTGCACCAGACTAAGCAAGTTGGTAACAGAAATAGATTCAGAAACAGAAATAGATTTGTCTCAAACAAAGTTAGCAAGAAACAAGCAAAAAAATACCTGTTGCTCATGATACTAATATGCACCATTTATAATTCTAGTGTCTTCTAATATGGCAGAGAAGCTTTGGATCCCCTTAATTTCCATAATCAAGGGTCAACTTTCACCTCTGCACCTCTATCGCTATAACCTGTTTGTGGACAGCAGAAGTCCCATTTTTATTTTCTAAATAATAATAAAGAATTTTACACTAAGATTATTCAACATGTTGATACTGTTATAGAGTGGGAATGCTTTGTTGCCCAAAAAATTATTCTTAAAGAAAATGTTCTCTGTAGCTTGAAATCAAGATTTTCAGAAGAACAATAATTCAAAATAAATGATTAAATTAGGTGTATATTGAAATGATTTAGAAAAATGAAGGTAGACAAACCTTAGAGATACTGTGATGTGAAATTGATCAGTTCATGCATAAATATCTACAAAATTATGAACATATAATACAGTACATGATTATGATGAGTGGGAGAATCTCTTAAGGCTACCATACACATGAAAAATGGCAGGTTCATCTGACAATCTAATGTGTATGAGGGGCTCCGGACTATCCGCAACAGAGGGTTATAGGGTGAGAAGAATCAGGGCTGTTGAATTTCAAAGCCTAATCCTCTTGTTCTCCCAGGAGATAAGCCCTATAGCAGCTTTCTCCACTTTCCTTGCTGAAAATGGGGAGTTGGGAGTGATAGCTGTTGACAACAGCCATTTCAAGGGATTTGGAGACTTTTTGCAGTAACTGTTCACTCTGGCTAATAGAGAGGGTACAATAGGATACATGTAAAGGGGTTTTCCTAATGTGCTAATGAGACAATGTGCAAAGTTACAATTGAAAATGGGTCATGCTTTGCGCTGCATTTAACAAGGGTTTTAGACAATTTTGTTACCTTTGTGTGCCTCAACTGCCATGGGGCTTTTACTTGGCAGAAAAGTGGTGGGATTTTGCTGGGAAGAGTCATGGCTGAAACGTACCGACTTGCACCAAAGAAAATGCCAAACTTTGCTTAATTTTTGGAAGAAAACTACACAAACTTATAGGTGACATAATCTTAGACTAAATAGTCTGGAATGCAATAGATCTACCATCCAGCATCAGAAACTGTGATAAATCTGGTGCAGTTTAAGGACTGTCTATGCTTAGGCTACTTTCACATTAGCGTTTTTAAATTCCTTCAGTATTGTCAATGGGGACAAAACTGAACTGAAGACAACGGAATGCTCCGGTCCAGGCATCCGCACCAAGACGGATCCGGAATGACCCCCAATGCAAGTCAATGGGGACGGATCCGTTTGGTGTGGACACACCAGTAATCTGGATCTGTCCTCCATTGATTTGCAATGGGGGGTCATTCCGGATCCGGCTACATACATAGATACATACATACAGACATACATACAAACATACAGACATACATACATACATACTCACATACTCCAGGGATGCCGGCAGCATGTCTTCACGCGCCTCCTGCGCGCAGCTATGACGTTTCCCCACTGCGCCCAGCAGAGGGCGCTGTGGGGAATCGTCATCACTGCGCGCAGGAGGCGCATGAAGACGTTCTGCCGGTGTCCCTGGAGTATGTGAGTATGTATGTATGTATGTATGTCTGTATGTTTGTATGTATGTCTGTATATCTGTGTCTTGTTTCAATGTGTGTCATGTGTGGGGCCGGAGCGCTGCTCCGGCTCCACACATGTATCAGCGTTAGCACGGATCCGTTGGCACCCTTTAGGTGCCAGATCCGTGCTAACGCTAGTGAAAGAGGCCTTACACTGTCTTTTAGACAGTATTGGTAAATCAGCCCCATCTGGACAATTCTTAAATGTTTGAATTTGTAATAACAATTTGTATAATGAATCTAATATTACACTTCGTTCAAACACAGTACAGATCATTCCGTGTGAAAAATTTGCAATTACATCTAGAAGGGGCAAAAGCTGCTTAAAGAGGACCTTTTACCGCTCCTGACATGTCTGCTTTAATTCCTTTATGCATTCCCCATATGATAACAATTCTGGAGCATCTATTCTTATGACTGTATGTTGTGCCATTCCTTTATTATTTCTACTAGAAGTTATGAATGACTTGCTAGCAGTCTGCAGTAAGGGTACAGAGGGGAGGTAACAAATTGGGGGTGTTTACATGCACACATGAACATGGCAGCACTGATTGGATAGAGTGAGTCTGTGCAGGTACACACCCCCAACTGGTTACCTCCCCTCTATTCCTTTACTGAAGGCTAATAGCAATTCATTCATAACTTCTAGCAGGAATAATAAAAGAATGGCACATCATACAGACATAAGATTAGATGTTCCAGAATTGTTATTACATGGGAAATGCATGAAGCTATTAAAAAAGGCATGTCAGGAGTAGTGAAAGGTCCTCTTTAATAAAAATATATTCTCTATATAATTATGGAATTTTAGATTAATTTAAAAAGGCAGAGCAAGTGACCTTGAAGAGTAGACTACTAGTTTATGAGTTAGGACCTTTAGAACATTTAGAACATCATGTTTCATGAGTTTGGAAAATGTGGCGTTCTTAAAAAGCAGTAGACTAGTCAGCGTGTCATGAAAGTGGATTGGGAATAGTGTTCTGCCATCCCAAGACATTGATTCAGCTGTCAATGTGCTTCATGTTCTTTTTCTAAATGGAATTGCAGAGATGTGACAAGGATGCAGAATACCCACTTTCATGGTAGGCTCACTAGAATATCATTGTTTTAGTATAATGTGATTTCCTGATAAAAAATAGAACTATATTATTCTAAAGGACAGTATAATAACAATAAGGACAATATGACAGAATAATAATCTTTTTCCAATAATTCACATTTAGAATATTTAATTTAATTGAACTTACTGTAAACAAATCTGCTTCACTAACTTTCAGAGGAAGACAAATTTCCTATTACAGAGTTTTTTCTGCTTCAAGATAATAGTGTAACATGCACATGGATCCAAATTGCAGTATTTTAACCTATGTTGCCATTTATGTGACATACATGGATCGATTATTACAACCTTAGCGAAGCAAATTTCACTAATCTCATGTTGTTCAGTTAGCCAAATTGTGACATGTGATAGATATATATAGCAAATGCGGTGCTAAAAACCACTACTTATAAATGTGCAGAGTGGTGGCAAGGCTATCCATCATGCAGGGCAAAGATTCATATTGCTTCCTTAGCTGTGTATTTAAAACCCTGGTTCTAGTTTGTTGGCACTGTTTCTAGCACCCACCACCTTGGCACAGACCCCAATAGCCATTTCCATGAGTGGACAGCGGCATCAGAGAAGCCAGGGATGGGTAAGTAATGCTTAAAAGAGCTTTTAACAGATTAGTAACATCTGTGGATAAGGTGAAATGGCTGGAGAACCTCTTTAAATTAAATTATTCCATATGCATATTGTTTTACTAATTTAAGAAAATGTATCAGTTAACGTGTACTTCTGATCTGTGAACACTATGGTAAAGGGGCACAGAAATAACGTTCTGGGCACAAAAAGTTGCTTTGTTGCTAAGTCATCAGGCTGGTGGGTAAGGCCTCTTCCTGCTTAGAAGCTGTTACAACATAAATAGGGCCAAATAAAAGTATTAGGAAGGAAGGGCCCACCAGAGGACTTCACGGATTTATGTCAGGTTCAGCAGCACAAGTAGCTAGGTGCAGAATTTATGCACATCTAGTAGAAGCAAAATGGTATGACATTTTTAATGAAAACTATTTAGAAAGTTGATTGACAATGCAAAGGTGTCCATGGCCTTTGCCATTTGAGCACTGATAAATCAAGCTGCATGGCTCGAAATACTGAGGGTGAGTTTAAAAAGGAACTGTTAAACAAGAACACATTTCATTCTTCTGTTCTACCATGACAGCTACATTGTCCATTTTTCTTATAACTACATATAATACATATGCAGTATCTGAAATGTAGCATAGCCAAAATTAGTACAAATCAAAAAATATCTAAAAAAAACTGTATCCTCATGGTTGACTTTCAATATTGACGCTCTATATAATCTATGTGCCTACTGACACTGTATGTAGGTAAAAGGAGCTCATGGTCAGCACATTCACAGAAGTTGGACAGAAGCACAGTTACTTACTTTGCCAATAGTCTTAATTCATGACATTCCATACTAGTCTTCCTGTTCCAGTTCTGAACACCAAACTCTGACAAGCATGAGCTGTAGTAAGTGCTTATTTCATTTCTTGGACTGTTATTCTTGAAAAATCACGTTATATGATATATAATAGAGTCAAGCATGTCTAGTTGTAATGTATAGTGTACCATGTTGTTTAATTTTGTTTTGGGTCTTATTAACATTGGGGGTCTGATTGGGGCTGTCAGCTGAGGTCTGATTAACATTGGAGGTCTGATTGCTGGCCTGATCTGAGGTCTAATGAAAAATATTTTTTGTTATTGTTATTGTCCTCCAAAACGTCATATGGGCCGGTGCGTCTTATAGGACGGTAGTTAGTGGAATTGTGTCAGGGACATGAAGGGACTTAATAAAATGAAAATACGTAAATATTACTTCATGATAATTATATTCCCAAATACCTTTCATTAGTTATAATGGCTCATTTTGTCTAGGGAGCAATGATTAGGAGAAACAAAATGGCCGCTGTCCTATTAGTACACACAAAACCTGTCCTAATCACACAGGAGGACAAGTTAAGGTAAAGAGCTGCCTCATACTCCTCTCTGCTCTGTCAGGGATTATCATCCTGACTACAGTTTAATATGATATTTAGTTGAATCTTCGTGGGAATGGAGTTCATGAGGAGACATGAAGTACAGAAAGGATGGACAGGACAGAGTGTGTGTAGGACAGGTTTTGTGTGTACTAATTTGGTGGCCATTTTGTTTCTCCTAATCATTGTTCCCTAGATGAAACGAGCCATTATAACTAGAGATGAGCGAACATGCTCGTAACGAGCACTGTACCGCTCGGCTCCCCTGTGCTCGCATGGGCGCAGGCAGCTGCTTCCGTCCTCCTGAGGAGCGCAGGGGAGCCGAGCGGTACAGTGCTCGTTACGCGCACGTTCGTTCATCTCTAATTATAACTAATGAAAGATATTTGGGAATATATTTATCATGAAGTAATATTTAAGTATTTTCATTTTCTTAATTCCCGGAGAACCCCTTTAATTAGGAGTTTTCTTAATATTTATATACAACAATTATTTTATTATTAGCTGTTGCCTTTTTTACTTGCATTTTTTGTGCTTTTGATTTATTGCATTTTAACCCTTAACTGGGATTGTCACAATCTAGGCTGTGCTGGGTCTAGTTACATCCCACACCATTGTTATCTGACAGTTGTCCCAGCGATCATGTAACCTATCACTGCCTCTATTGTATACATATCACTATCTGAGCGCTGAATATGTAGAGACTTAAAGCGGAGAAACCATCTCTGCTTTTTCTATTGGGCAGCAGCACAACTTTCTATGCAGTCACAGATACAATAACAATACGTATAACTGTCAGACCAATATATAGGCCTAAATCAACTGAATTACAACATATCTATTTCCCATCAAGAATGATCACTTCTGTTTTCCCAGAAGCAACATCCACCCAGAGTAATATAAACATCAGATCAATAATGGCATCTATTTTACAGCAAGTAGTGAATTCTCCATAGAGATATAGTCAATAGTGTAATTTTCAGGCTTTGAGGCATTTGTAAGAAAAAGTAATAAAACCTACACAGCTGGACATCACTAGCAACTTTAATTATAGAATGAAAAATGTAGAAAGTCATCAAGAAAAACAAAGACCCCCTCCATGTCAAACAATTTCTATTACTTGTTCACAAAAGCATTACGTATACGTTAGCATGTGTTATTCAGCTACGGTATACTATGATTTAAAATGGTAACAAACTTATGATATTTTATATATATTTATGCCTATATTGTCTTTCGCTCTTGTCTTTTAACTGGTTAACACCCCACCTTACATGTCAAATAGCTCATAACTGACACATGTTCTATCTTGATCAGGGTATTATAGATGTTCGAGCAGCACCTCTCAACTCTTGTAGCTCAATTTCTGTTTTCTATATAAGCTGTACTAGACAGACTGCAAGTGTTTCTGGAAGAGTTTTCATTCTAGTTGTTGTGTGGTGTGGTGTGGTGTGAACATGGCCTTAGAGCGAATATGTAATCAGAAAATGACCTTTTGTTTGAATCGAATTTTTAGTTTTTTACATTAGTTTTAAAGAATGTTTGATTTTTTTTCTAATCTTTAATCTCCCATGTCACTATGAATATTCATGGAAACCTAATAATATGCTGACACTTTTCAGCAACAACCTGACTGTAGAGCTGATATGGGTCTGCTAAGACCCAGCAGCTTGTGCAGATACCCAACCTCCAGTGATTGCATGACCACTGGAAACAGATCAAGAAGCAGCATTGGTACTTCCTGATCTCTATATACAGTGCCCATTGAGTGCTGTGTACAGAGTTATGGGGAAGGCAGGGACTGTAAAAAATTATCCCTGCCTTCTCTATGGAGAGCTTTGCTATCACTGCCATCACTGCGATCTGTGCAAGGACATTTAGAAACGTGCAGAGATATATGTTGACTGCCCAAATGTATATAGTCAATGGGCAGTCAACAGCAGTTAAATAAGCACCATAGCAGCTTCGTAAATAAAAGTCAGAAATCAGGTTCCTACCCAGATAAAGAAGCTCAAAGTGCCAAATATCAGAGTAGAACCAAGCTCCTACAGTATATAGGCACCTAAAAGAGTACATTACGCAATTTCTATAGAGTAGTAGCAAGTAGTACATACATTAAAAATGCAAAGTGGAAACCTGCAGTGGTAAGTGTGGCACTTCCATTTCAGTCATAATTACAAGTAGTAGTAAATGTATGATGGTAGGTAGTAGCGTAACATATCATAATTCTGATGTCTAAGCTGTATAAGCTTTCTCTATAAGATTTTATTATAAAAGTAATTATTAAGCTATTTATGCGATTATATCATAGTTGTATGCTGTTATGTGAGGATTGTATGGCACTACTATGTGTAGAACTGCGAATCAGTTTGCTAGACAATTGTTCTCTTCTTCTAGCCTCTTTGTGGTTAATTTGGTTGCAGCTCTCCTTTTCTCTGCTGCAGCAGCATAACTCACCTTTGATATCACTAGGTGGCCCATTTAAAGGAGACCTTGGCAATGCCTTCTTGTCTACAAAACAAGGTAGATCCTTTCCTGGCTAATCGGTCTTGTTAATAACTTTTTCTGACTCTTGATCCAATCCTCATATTGACACTTCTGTCTCATTCATTGGATTTGTTGCCTGATACCTATGGTTTCACTCCTGGTATCAATCCATGGCCTGCCTACTGACTATGGTTTAATTAGTAGGGAGAGGAGGACGGACAGTTGGGGGATCTGCTACATTACCAGAGCCCCACAACAATCTGCCATGTCCATTCTCCTCTCCCTACTTTCACTTCACTCCATTACCACACACAGCTGGTATCTTATCAGCTGTATGTAAGACAGACTGCAAAGACTTATTACAGCCAGACTGGTCAGGAGGGCTGAGAGAGCTCTTTAGCTAACTGCACTGAACCTTTGATGTATCCCATCCCAGCTGTGTTATGAAGATGGACTTTGTCTGTGCTAGCAGCAGAGCTGCCATTTTATTTTTCCTGATGATTGTCCCCTAGAGAAAACAAGACATTATAAAAAATGAAAGCTATTTAGGAAAGTGTTTATAATGAAGTAATATTTATGTATTTTCAGTATTCAGTATTTTATTAATTCCCGGAAAACCCCTTTAAGTGTGACATCACTGTTCATCGGTCACATAGCCTAGTTGCAGCACAGCTCCATTCAAGTCTCTGTAGACAGAAATGTATAAAAAGTTATGTTTCAGAATATGGCAATGCAAGGAATTTGTTTTAATTTTTTTATTTTTTAAAAGTAGTAAAATATATGAAAACTATATAAACTATATATAACTATATAAACTATATTAATTTGATATCAAAATCTTACAAGTCATTTTTCCCACACAGTGAATGCTGTATTATTGAATCCCATAAAATAATGAATTTTTTTCCAATTTTAAACCATCAAGAAATTTTTCCAGCTTCCCACTAGATCGTACAGAATATCAAATGATGCCATTAGAACGTACAACTTGTCCTGCAATAAACAAACCCTCATACGGCAATGTGAACAAAAAAAATAATGTTTTGGCTCTAGAAAGGCAGGGAGTAAACAACGAAAACCATACAAAATAAATAAATAAATAACAAACAGAAAATGAATGTGTTGGAAAAGGGTTAAAATCTTCAAACGTATGATACTCTGGCTTGTATGTAACAGGAACACTAAGTGGCTGCGTCAGTAAAACCTGTATAAACACCGTGATTTGGTTGCTTTTAAATGAAAAGAACATCTGCATAAACTGTGACAGCTAGAACATACAATGATACTATTTGCAGGAAAATAGCACCATGAAAGCATAAAAATCCAAGAATAACCTAAATAAACTCAAACTTTTCACAGCCAGTGACATACTAAGTGCAACATGGCAGGAGTGCTTCTCTATGGGCAAATCCATACTTGTACATCAAAGCCATATATAATGACCCTAAGCGCTACAAGCCCTTGAAGTGAACACATGGCTCAATGTGATGGCTGCTTCAACTGGAGTATCAGTACTTTCCAATATCAGCAAGGTTTCTGCTGTCTAAGAATATATCGGTCTTTGGGCTGTTGAGTATTTTTAATTTTTTTTTGCAGGGGTTTTATGGTTAAACCACTTGATTACTGTGAAATTAAAGAGGTTATCACATGATTAATGTACAAAATGAGAATGAGACATCCCACAGTACATGACAGCCTCTTTCTAACAACGCAAGAACCAGCCCTGTACCTCACGTGGATCCAGAGTTCTCCACATTTATTGATTCAGTTGCTCACTAGATTTATTTCAGACTGGCAGCTCAGAAGTGTGACGTTTCTCAGAGGCATGTCCTTTCTGATGCAGCTCTCTCCCTGTAACTGTCACAGTGAAGTAAGGTGGTAGTAATAGGATATATTTTATAGAATATCCAGGTGTCTATACTAAAGTTTTTATTACAGGCAATTATAAAAGTACTCAGATCAAGATGCTTGAAAGATGTAAATTTTTTTTCTTGGGACAACCCCTTTAAGGCCTCGTTCACATTTCCGTTTTTCATTGACTGTCGGCATTTTCTGTAAACAGCACCCATTGATTTAAATGTGTCTGTTCACATTTCACAATTTTTTTTACATATTGCATCAAGTATTGTGTCCGTATTGCGGCAATTTTTCACTGAAGACTTATAGGAGATTCTTTGAAAACTAATTTTCAGCTGAGCAACGTCAGTGAATTATGGATGACACACGGATAGTAAAAACTGACACATGGACCAACCACGGAATTCTTCACGGACATCTACATGGATGAAACACGCATGCTTTTTTTCAAGGACGTGACACTGACACGGAAATGTGAACAAGGCTTAAGAGGCAAATTTTAATGCATTAATTCATTGATAATCATATAATCATTTACAAATGCATTGTGTATTACACAAAGAACACTTGTAAGGCACTCTTTATTTTATTTCTGTGTCTTTTCTTATGCAGCAAACATTAGATATTTTAAACTAAGAAATAAATGTGTTATTGAACTTTGTATTCAAGCAATATAAATAGTTTGGGAATTGTGATGAACTTGTGGTTTCAGAAGATTGTAGAAATGTACATTAAAGGCAATGTTTACTTAGTTGTGGTCATGGAAATTCACAGAAAACTTTTAGTATTGTCATAATCACAATCGAGTAAACATTGCCATTAATGTACATTCCTGCAGTCTTCTGAAAGCCACACAAGTTCATCAAAATTCCCAAACTATTTATATTACCAAAAAAGTTGTTTCTTCTTGGTTGCATAAGACGATAACAAAATGGAAAGATGCAGCGTGTCTTGTAATTGTTTTATGTAATATAAAGACAATATAAATGGTCACATTTATACTGAGTTACAAAAGTCATTGCTACTGCATACTGCAGGCTTCTCTCTTAGGCCCCTTTCACACGACCGTATGCCCACCGAGACATACAGTCCGTGAGCGGGCCATATGTCCCGGAGCGGCATCGATCGTACGCACGGGAGCGCACAGCATCATTGATTACAATGATGCTGTGCACGTCGGGCCGCCCACGTTGCTATTGTCCCCAACTCATAAAATCATATGAGTGCGGAACAATAGTCCTGCAGGCGGCCCAACGTGCACAGCATCATTGTAATCAATGATGCTGTACGCTCCCATGCATACGGTCGTGTGAAAGGGGCCTTAATCCCCTAAACCTGGAGAACGCTCATTGTCAATGGAGAGAAAGTATAGGATGGGATAATTTAGGTTTTGAATTGTTATGAAAGCATATGGCAGTAGTATGTGATTTATGTAAAGGACTATTATTTATGTAATTTTGTATAACATTTTGTAATCTAAGTCTGGCAATGTGAGACTAGTGGTATTATGCAAGCTATGAATGAAGTGTTTGTGGGAGTATTATTTAGGCGTTTTACCGTAATTTATGCACAGATATGCAGTATTTTGTGAGCTGTAGATGGCAGTTTTGTATGGAAACTGAATGTTATTATTATTTATATACACCATGGATGTACATTTAGACATCCTATGGTGGTATTGTTTGGACACTGAATAGTAAATTAAACAATCCCTAAACTGACTTTCTGCAACTCACAATGTCAGTCACACAGGAATGCTGTGGAACAAGGTATCTCTGTAAATTGTTTGACTATATTAATATAGAAAATGGGGAAAAAGAGAGCTGTTGCACTGAAGCCTAAGAGGTTAGGAAATAATCACGCATAGAAGTATAAGCACATAAAAGCAATGCAAATGTTTCAAAATAGCTTATATGAAAGTTAGCGTTAAATTCACAGGTCTGCGACTAAAAAGCTGTTTCATTGTTTTCATCTAATTTCAATGTATTTTGGTGTGCTGAAAACAAATAAAATACTGACTCCTAGACATCAGGATTTGCCACGAAACGCAATTGTCTTCAAATTTATCAAATTATTTTTAATTTTTGGCATTTTTTTATATTATGGGTTTTTAACCAAATTTAAAGTCCAAATTACTATTGATTAATTCACATAAGTGCATTTAAGATATAAAATGCCAAAAAAAACCTTAAAGAGGTTGTCCGAGTTATGTAAAAAAAAATATAGCACTGTAAATCTGATGGTCAGCAATACATACATAAGCAAAGCAAGTTTTAGGCAAACAAAAATTCTATTTACTCATTTCCCTAGTTCTCTTCTGCCCCTTTGTTGTTATTTGCAGGTAAAGCAGTTTTACTCAACAACGGTGGTTTTTACGCTTCCATACCTGTAGGTCATTCCGTATACTTGAAGGAATCCTACGAGAACTTGGAATTGGTTCTTCGTAAACCATGCTTGGCAAGTGTGTAGGGATTTGAAGGTCTTGTGCATGCTGCTCGGTCAACAAGCTGGTATACCAAATACCCTTGTTTTCTGTGTCTATGGGACAGTCAAGACCAGGGGTGGGCAATTAATTTTCTCATGGGGCCACATGAGAAATTGGGATGGTTTTAGAGGGCCGTACTAATATAATTAACTCAGTTCTACCCAATACTGTATATAGTATATATACTGTCACCAGTGTATTTGCAGGTGCTGCTCTGCCTGTCACTGGTGTGTCTGGACGTGCTTGCTCTGCCTGTCACCACTGTATCTGGACATGCTGTCTGTCACAAGAAAAGAGCGCTAAATATTCCCTGGTTTCAGGCAATAGATGGGAGCAGGACAAGGTAGAAAAATGCACACTACTGGGATCTAGCACTGAATGTTTCTTTTGCAGAGGCAGATTTAACTACATAGCAGGCAGGAAGGACTGAGTACTGCAGCTCTCAGTCTCTGAGGTCACGGATCCCAGCAAATACTGCTACACGGCAGGTATGTGAGGTCCAGCTGCAGCGTCTTCCTCGCGCCGATGGACATGCGAACAGGCCCTGTAATGGCGGCGCGCCGGGGAGAGGGAGCGCGTGGTACCCAATGTAACTCAGGTACCACTCGCAGCTACGGGCTTTTCTCTGCACAGTAGCTCTGGTTGCTGTGCATCCTTCATTGTAGTAATGCCCTCTGGCTCTGTGCCCCCTCCATAGTACAAAATGCCCGCTGTGCCCCCTTCTTTGTAGTAATGCCCTCTGTGCCCCTTTCTTTGTAGTAATGCCCTCTGTGCCCCCTTCTTTGTAGTAATGCCCTCTGGCTCTGTGCCCCCTCCATACTACAAATTGCCCACTGTGCCCCGTTCATTGTAGTAATGCCCTCTGTGCACCCTCCATTGTAGTAATGCCTTCTTTCTCTGTGCCCCCTCCATAGTACAAAATGCCCACTGTGCCCCCTTCACATAAGTAATGCCCTCTGTATTTAAAAAAAAAAAAAAAAACACAGCACTAACTCACCTTGTCCCGTTCCTGAAGTCCTCTCTTCTCTGCAGACACACATCGCTCTGCAGCAATGTGTGGGCGGAGCTTACACAGATTTCCGGGCTGCAGGCTCCACCCACACATTCCGGCAGAGCGATCCAGCGATTCCAGCACCAGCCTGAGGGAGAGGAGGAGCGCAGGGAGGTGAGTGACAGGACCCAGCTCCCTGCACTCCAGCAATGAGCGCTTCTATCTGTATTGATAGAAGCACTCATTGTTTCTGGCAACCCCCTGAGACCGAACTCAGGCCGGGCGGGCCGGTCAGCGACAGGTCAAGACCAACAAAATCACTGGACCAAGAGTTGGCAGCCAAGGGTAAAAAAAATGTCCTCTGAGAAACTTTGGTACCTCCCCATAAAGTTCTTCTACTACCTCTCCACATAAAATTGGGATTGATGAAGCAATTTGTAAAATGACTTCCAAGAGATGGAGAATGCTTCAAATACTTGGTCACCAAGTTTCCAGGCCTGTCGGAGGCAAAATTGAAGGAAGGTGTGTTCGTCAGACCAGACATTGGAAGGCTTATAGTTGATGAAGAGTTTGTCAATACCATGACAGATCCTCAAAAACAAGGGAGGATTGCAAAGATCGTCAGACGAATGCTGAAAGCATTTCAAGCTTTAGGTTGCCTGATGAGTTTGAAAGTGCATTTACTCCAGTCCCACCTTGACTACTTTCCTGAAAATTTGGCAGCTGTGAGTGAGGAACAAGGTGAACGATTCCACCAAGACATTAAAGAGATGGGAAGGAGATACCAGGGAAAATGGAACATTACAATGATGGCAGACTACTGTTGGATGCTTCAAAGAGACATTCGAGATGCTACTCACAAGCGTAAATGCACCAAGAGGAGCCTCAAAGGGAAGAACAATTAAGTTTAGTGTGTGTAGGTGAGCTCATTTCAGTTCAAAAAAGGATTTTCATGAAAAAATTGTAATAAAAATGTAATTTTATAAGTCTATTTCCATTTATTTTGAGGTATTGCCTTATTTAACATAGTAACTA
>ONZH01015925.1:0-45849 GCA_900303285.1 Rhinella marina
TTGATGCTAAATTTTATGTTGGGGTCCTGTGTCGTCATTCTAACTCCATCCGGCTGTTGTCACCACCACACACGCTATCCCAGGGGGCACTCCTCTGGCTCTTCCAGCGAAATCTCCTTCCCTCCAGCCTGCCCCCCCCCACCTACAGGCCCTCTCTCCAAACAATTTACGTCTTTGTCCTATCTTTCTCTCTCTCCAAACCATTTTTCCGGATAGCTGCCATATACGGTTTTAAACTGAGTAGTATACATACCACAGTTGATCAATCTCATAATTTACGACTGTACCGGTTGATGCTAAATTTTTAAGTTGGGGTCCTGCGTCGTCATTCTAAATCCATCCGGCTGTTGTCACCACCACACACGCTAGCCCAGGGGGCTCTCCTCTGGCTCTTCCAGCGAAACCTCCTTGCGCCAGCCTGCCCCCCCCACCTACAGGCCCACTCTACAAACAATTTAGCCGGATAGGGGATGTATCAGTGTCACGGGGGAGACAAGGGAAGGTGCGCCCTGTACTGAATACCCCCCCCGTTCTCTCCCTGCCTGCTTGCCTCAGTCGGCCCTAGGCGGGCCGCGGGACAACCACGGTGACGTCCCTGCTCTGTATAAGTGCACAGGAGGAACAGGGAACAATTGGGAGAGACAAAACACAGACCAAAACAAACACAATATTAGAATAGTCAGCAAGCCGGGGTCATACACAGGAGATAATGTCAATACCGGGGGGTGAAGCAAAGAGGAGGTCGAAGTCCAAAGTCCAAGTCAGGGTCAAACAGCAATCAAACACTAGGTCGCACAAGCACTGATCAAAGTAGTAACGCTAATCACAGGCAATTAGGGAGGACAACTAGTGGCTTTAAATAGCCCTCCACTGGGTCATGTGACGGGGCCAGCGTCACATGACCTCATTTGCATACCGAGCGCTGGCCAAACGTGACCAGCGCTCAAATATGCACCAAAATTTGGTCATGTGGCGTGGCCAGCGCCACATGACCCAAAAGCAGGTATATAATAAATGTTCTGAGCGCTGGTTGCCCAGACCAGCGCTCAGATGTCCCCGCCTGCTCGTTTACTAGGGGGGCGTCCGCGGGAGGACCCTCTCCTGTGAGTGTCGTCATGGAGACGAGGACGCATCCTGCGTCCTCGCTCCGGCGCACTCCTGGGAGACCGGCGGCACGGCAGAGGGGAAGCGCGCCGCCGGCTCCCCGTTACAGTACCCCCCCTTCACGAGGGGCCACCGGACCCTTAGCTGGAGGAACCGGCTTTTCAGGATGCTGTCGATGAAAACTCCTAACAAGTGCGTCTGCATGCATCCTGCTCAGCGGTACCCAAGATCTGTCCTCAGGCCCAAATCCCCTCCAGTGTACAAGGTACTGGAAGGAATTCCGGACTTTCCTAACGTCAATGATTCTATGAATCTCGTGCTCCACTTGTCCCTCCACCTCGACGGAGGCGGGGGCAGTTCCTCTGGACCAGCGGGAGCAACATAACGCTTAAGCAAAGACATATGAAAAACATTGTGAACACGAAGGGAGTCAGGTAAACACAATTCAAACGACACCGGATTGATCACCTTGGTGATCCTGTATGGACCAATGAAGCGAGGCGCAAACTTATAGGATGGTAACTTTCATACGTAGATTTTTAGTTGACAACCATACCATGTCCCCCACCTTGAAATTCACACCCTTAGAACGTTTCTTATCGGCCTTAGTTTTTTGAATCCTTTGGGCTCTTTCCAGGTTCGACTGAACCTGTGCCAAACTGTGCACAGTTCCTGAGAGAGAGCATTGGCCTCTGGGACCGCCGAAACAGCTGGAGAAAAGGAGCCAAAGCGCGGATGAAACCCCATGTTGCAGAAAAACGGCGATACCCCAGAAGACGAATTCACACGGTTATTAATCGCGAACTCAGCCAGAGACAGGAATCTGGCCCACACATGCTGGTTATCAGCAACATAACATCTGAGATATTGCTCAACGGACTGATTAAGACGTTCAGTCTGACCATTGGTCTCTGGATGAAAGGCTGACGAAAAGGATAAGGAAATATCAATCTTCTTACAGAAGGCCCTCCAGAATTTAGACACAAACTGCACCCCCCTGTCAGAAACAATATTCTCAGGAACACCGTGTAGTTTAACTATGTGGTCCATAAATACGGAAGCCAAAACCTTTGCAGAGGGTAATTTACACAAAGGAATAAAGTGACACATCTTGCTGAATCTGTCCACCACTACAAGAATCACGGTTTTACCCTCAGAGCATGGCAAATCCGTGATGAAGTCCATGGACAGATGTGACCAAGGTCTACCAGGTATGGGTAATGGACGCAACTCACCCATAGGCCGAGTCTTGGGATTCTTGGACCTGGCACAAGTATTGCACGCAGTTACAAAAGCCTGAACATCTCTGGAGATTGACGACCACCAATACTGCCTAGAGACCAACTCCTTGGTGGCATTGATACCAGGATGTCCACATAAAACAGAGCTATGGCACTCACCCAGCAGTCGCAACCGCAAATGAGCTGGCACAAATAACTTGTCATTGGGAGTACCAGTGGGAGCAAGATGTTGTCCTGCCACGATTTCAGAAGCTAGATCAGATGAGGTAGCGGCTACGATGATGTCAGCTGGCAGGATGGGCTCAGGAGGGACGTCAGGAGGCTGATACGCCTGGAAACTTCGGGATAAGGCATCGGCCTTAATGTTCTTGCTTCCGGGTCTGAAGGTAACACAAAAGTCAAAACGAGTAAAGAACAAAGCCCACCTCGCCTGTCTGGGATTCAATCGCTTAGCAGATTCCAGAAACATCAAATTCTTATGATCCGTGAGGACCGTAATGCGGTGTAATGCCCCTTCTAAAAAATGACGCCATTCCTCAAATGCCCACTTGATTGCTAGTAACTCCCTATTACAATGTCATAGTTTCTCTCGGCAGGAGAGAACTTGCGGGAGAAGAAGGCGCATGGCTTGAGATTAGTTAAGGTGGAAGACCCCTGGGACAGTACTGCCCCACACCATCTTCAGATGCATCCACCTCAACTACAAGCGGCTTATTTTGATCAGGCTGGATCAGCACAGGAGCATCAACAAAAAACCGCTTTAGCTTTTCAAAAGCTTCAATAGCTGTAGGGGACCAGTTGACTAAATCAGCTCCCTTGCGGGTCAAATCCGTAATGGGTTTGGCTATAACAGAAAAATTTTTGATAAATTTTCGATAGAAATTAGTAAAACCCCAGAAATCGCTGGAGCGCCTTCAGAGAGGAAGGTCGCACCCAATCTACAATGGCCTGTACCTTACCCGGGTCCATTTTGAAGGAAAAAGGGGTGAGAATGTATCCCAAAAAGGTCATTTCCTGAACACCAAAGATACACTTCTCCCCTTTGACAAACAACTTGTTTCTCACGCAACACCTCCAGCACTTGCCTGGTGTGGGATACGTGACTCTCCCAGTCTGTAGAAAAAATCAAGATGTATCAATATAGACAATTACAAATTTTCCAATAAATGGTCTAAAAATGTCATTGACAAAATTTTGGAACACCGCAGGAGCATTACTTAACCCGAAGGGCATTACTAGGTACTCATAATGACCCTCCGGGGAATTAAAGGCAGTTTTCCATTCATCACCCTCACGGATTCTGATCAGGTTGTACGCCCCCTTCAGATCTAGCTTAGTAAACCAACAAGCACCCTGAACCTGATTCAACAAATCAGGAATAAGGGGCAACGGGTACCTGTTTTTAACAGTAATTTTATTGAGTTCCCTGTAATCAATACAGGGCCTCAACCCTCCATCCTTTTTCCCGACAAAGAAAAATCCTGCCCCCATGGGAGAAACAGAAGGCCGGATGTGACCCTTGGCCAGACTCTCCTTGAGATAATTCCTCATAGACTGACGCTCTGGAGTAGAGAGATTATAGATACGGCCCTTGGAATATCTGGACCCCTCAATAATATCGATGGCACAATCATATTGCCGGTGAGGAGGGAGGAACTCAGTCTCGGACATGGAGAAAACGTCTGAAAAATCGTTCCCTCTGTCTTTCTCTCACCCGTCGATCCAGCTTAATAACTAAAGTCATGGTCGTCTCTAGGGAGTCAGGAGTAGGATAACAAACCAGAAGATCCTTGAGTTGGTCTGACAGCCCCACCCTAAACTGGCTTCTCAAAGCTGGGTCATTCCACCCAGAGGAGACACACCACTTCCTGAACTCTGCACAGTAATCCTCTACTGGGCGGTTTCCCTGCTGAATGTTCCTGAGCTGAGTTTCTGCTACAGTGGCCCAGTCTGGTTCTTCATACAAAAGACCTAAGGCCTGGAAAAAGGCCTCCACAGACAACAGACATGGGGAGTCAGATGGCAATGAGAAAGCCCACTCCTGCGGATCCCCTTGCAGCAAGGAAATAATTATTCCTACCCGCTGCTGCTCAGAACCCGAGGAGTGTGGGCGTAAACGAAAATATAATTTGCAACTTTCCTGGAAAGAACGGAAAGTCTTTCGGTTACCCACAAACCGATCGGGCAACCTTATATGGGGTTCAATAATGGAGGGAGCGGCTGCGGGTGCAGTTTGCAGCTGCTCCTGGTGTTGGATTCTCTCGGCCAGATCCTGGATCATCTGAGCCATGTCACCTATATGATCCGTGAGAACTCGCAACGGCTCCATTTAGTATGGCCTGTGATTCTGTCACGGGGAGACAAGGGAAGGTGCGCCCTGTACTGAATACCCCCCCCCCCGTTCTCTCCCTGCCTGCTTGCCTCAGTCGGCCCTAGGCGGCCGCGGACAACCACGGTGACGGTCCCTGCTCTGTATAAGTGCACAGGGAGGAACAGGGAACAATTGGAGAGACAAACACAGACGAAACAAACACAATATTAGAATAGTCAGCAAGCCGGGTCATACACAGGAGATAACGTCAATACCGGGGGTGAAGCAAAGAGAGGTCGAAGTCCAAAGTCCAAGGTCAGGGTCAAACAGCAATCAAACACTAGGTCGCACAAGCACTGATCGAAGTAGTAACGCTAATCACAGGCAATTAGGGAGGACAACTAGTGGCTTTAAATAGCCCTCCACTGGGTCATGTGACGGGGCCAGCGTCACATGACCACATTTGCATACTGAGCGCTGGCCAAACGTGACCAGCGCTCAAATATGCACCAAATTTGGTCATGTGGCGTGGCCAGCGCCACATGACCCAAAACCAGGTATATAATAAATGTTCTGAGCGCTGGTTGCCCAGACCAGCGCTCAGATGTCCCCGCCTGCTCGTTTACTAGGGGGGCGGGGAGGACCCTCTCCTGTGAGTGTCGTCATGGAGACGAGGACGCATCCTGCGTCCTCGCTCCGGCGCACTCCTGGGAGACCGGCGGCACGGCAGAGGGGAAGCGCGCTGCCGGCTCCCTATTACAATCAGAAGTTGTACTGATGTTTGTTTTTGTTCTTCTTTTATCTGCCTCATGACCTGTGATAGGCAGAGCATGGACACTCCCCTGGCCAGAGCAAGCTCTTTTTCCGTTTTCTGTGTTCGAAAAATCCATCAAATATTGGGTCCCAAGATAGGGGACGTATACAGTATTAAACTGAGACGAATCGATACCATACGGGTTAAAGCAACAGTTTTTCCAAATCCATTCTGGCTGTTGTCACCACCACACACGCTAGCCCAGGGGGCACTCCTCTGGCTCTTCCAGCTCAACCTCCTTCCCCCCAGCCTGCCCCCCACCTACAGGCCCTCTCTACAAACAATTTACCCAGATAGGGGACGTATTAGATATTGTACTGATTCTGAATTGCCTCCTGCGATAGATGGGAATCGAACCCAGATCAACTGCTTGGGAAGTAGCTATGCTCACCACTATACCACCAGCAGGCACAGCAACTGATAAGAACAGATACTAAACTTGATTTCAGCTGCAGTGCCAGCATGAGCAGTGGTGTCACCTGCAGGCGGTGATGGACCTTCGTTGCACCTAGTTGGGTGCTTCCCTAACATGTGATGGGTATTTGCCTCGCCTTTCTTGGTCTGGGTGAGCACAATTGCCATGAGGGTAACCACCAGGCTGTTGCCTGAGAATTTGGGGTAATGGTGGGATTAGGCAGCCTCAGAGGCATCCATGCATGCTGCCCCTGCTGTTTCCTGTCCATTTCCATGGTGTTTCCATCATTTTCTGAGGTTTCCAGGTTTTCACCCAGCCTTCCCTAGGTAGAGCCTTGGTCCCCCGCAAAAATGCTCGAGTCTCCCATTGACTTCAATGGCGTTCGTTATTCGAAACGAGCACCCGAGCATCGGGAAAAGTTCGACTCGAATAACGAGCACCCGAGCATTTTAGTGCTCGCTCATCTCTAGATCAGAGCTATAATAGCATTTTTCTTGGGACGGGAAAATCCCTATCCTTTGTGCAATCGTAACTCACAACCTCCACCCCCTCGCCCAAACCAAAAAAGAATACTCAAATTATAAACCATTGTCTCCAGACCCTTATCAGAGACTGAAATTGGCATGCTACGGGGAATTATCTTTTGTCCCTTATTCAAAATTTAATCTCTTCAACTGGGTGAGGGTTCTCAACATTTTGGCAGAAAACTCAGGTGATATAAACACTTCCAATTTAAAGACAAAAAAGAAAGCTGGGAGTTAGACATGTGATAGGCTGAGATATTTCATGATAGACTACTGTACAGACTTGACAGTGACAGGGAGAGTATGATCAGAGAGGGTCTGTTCACAAAATGTAAAAGTAAGAGCTGTAGGATGTCCCTCCCTTCCAATGTTTCAATTTTGCTGTTAAAGGGGTATTCCCATCTGAGACAATGGGGGCATATCGATAGGATATGTCTCCATTGTCTGATAGGTGCAGGTCCAGCCACCACCAAGGAGCGTGGGAAGTTGAGCGGTCAGTAAGTGAAAGGACCGCCAGCCCCCCTGCATGCTATCAATGAGTGCTTCTATCTGTATTGATGTAAGCACTCACTGTATCTAGAACCCCCGTGACATCTGGCACACAGGGTGGACTGCCCCACCCATTCCTTTTTCTGACAGAGCTGCACCTAGCTTTTCTGCTAAAAACTGAAATGTTACCCCGCCCTCTCATCCTCAGGATAGGTCATCAATATCTGATCTGCTGATCAGCTGTTTAAAGAGAAGGCTTCCTCTTCATTACAATGTCATCTCAGAGGTGCATCTCAAAGGAAACGATGTGCAGTGTAATGACCAGGAGTGCCACCTCCTCTTCAAACAGCTGATGATGTTGGGTGAAGGCTGAGGATAGGTCAGCAATATATACAGCCTGCACAGCCTCTTTAACCCTTTCAGTACCGAGCCACTTTTCACCTTAAATCCCAGGCCGATTTTTGCAAATCTGACATGTGTCACTTTATGTGGTAATAACTTTAGAACGCTTTTACTTATCTAGGCCATTCTGAGATTGTTTTCTCGTGACACATTGTAATTCATGACAGTCATAAATTTGAGTCAATATATTTCACCCTTATTTATGAAAAAATCCCAAATTTACCAAAAAAATTGAAAAATTAGCAAATTTCCAAATGTCAAGTTCTCTACTTTTAAAATACATAGTAATACCTCCAAAAATAGTAAAGAAATTGTAAGTGTTGTTTTATTTTTTTAGGACGTTAGAGGGCTTAGAAGTTTAGAAGCAATTTTTCAAATTTTCAACAAAATTTCTCAAACCATATTTTTGAGCACCAATTCAGTTATAAAGTGATTTTGTGAGGCTTACCTAATGGAAACCCCCCATAAATTAACCCATTTTAGAAACTACACCCCTCAAGTTATGAAAAACTGATGTTACAAACTTTATTAACCCTTGAGGTGTTCCACAAGAATTAAAGGAAAATGAAGGTGAAATTTCAAAATTTCACTTTTTTGGTAGATTATTCATGTTAATAATTTTTTTCTTGCAACACAGCAAGGGTTAACAGCAAACTAAACCTCAATATACATTATTATGATTCTGCAGTTTACAGAAATACCCCATATGTGGTGGTAAACGTCTCTATGGGTTTGTGGCAGTGGTCAGAAGGAAAGGAGCGCCATACGGATTTTGGAGGCAGATATGGCTAGAATAGTTTTTAGGCACCATTTTGTAATTGAGAGACCCTGACGTACCCCTACAGTGGAAACCCTCAAAGAGTGACCCCATTTTGGAGACTACACCCTTCAACGAATATATTAAGGGGGGTACTGGCCACTTTAACCCCCTAAGTGTTTTACGGAATTTGGAAACACTTGGCTGTGAAAATTAAAAGTTTCATTTCTTCCAATAAAATGTTGCTTTAGCCCCAAATTTTTCATTTTCTCAAGGGGTAACAGGAGAAAAACACCCCATAATTTGTTAATCATTTTCTCCTGAATACGACAACACCCCATATGTGGTGGTAAACTGATGTGGGGGCACATGGCAGGACTCAAAACAGAAGGAGCGCCATATGGATTTTACAACACAGATTTTGATGGATTGGTTTGCGGGAGCCATTGATTTTTATTTTTTTGAGTTATTGTCTTATGTGGGGGCTCATTTTTTGTGGGACGAGATGACGGTTTGATTGGTACCATTTTGGGGTACATAAGACTTTTTGATCGCTTGGTATTACACTTTTTGTGAGTCAAGGTGAAAAAAATAGCTGTTTTGGCATGGTTTTTAAAAAAAATGTTTTACAACATTCACCTGGGGGGCTATCTCATGTAATATTGTTGTAGAGAAGGTTGTTACGGACGTGGCGGTACCCAATATGTCTAACTTTTTTATTTTTAGAAAGTTTTACACATTAGATTTATTTTTGAACAGAATAAAATCTTTTTTTGTGTTGCCATTTTCAGAGAGCCATATTTTTTTATTTTTCAGGCGATTGTCTCAGGTAGGGTATCATTTTTGCGGGACAACATGACGGTTTGATTGGTACCATTTTGGGTTAAATACGTCTTTTTGATCGCCTGCTATTACACTTTTTGTGATGCAAGAGGGAAAAAATGGTTGTTTTGGCATAGTTTTTTTTTTTTAAATTTTTGCAGCATTCGCCTGGGGGGCCATCTCATATAATATTGTTATAGAGCAGGTTGTTACGGATGCGGCGGTACCCAATATGTCTAACTTTTTTATTTTTGGAAAGTTTTTTACACATTCGATTTATTTTTCTCTGAAAATGGCAACACAAAAAAAAAAGATTTTATTCTGTTGCCATTTTCAGAGAGCCATATTTTGTTTATTTTTCGGGCGATTGTCTCAGGTAGGGTATCATTTTTGCGGGACAAGATGACGGTTTGATTGGTACCATTTTGGGATAAATACGCCTTTTTGATCTCCTGCTATTACACTTTTTGTAAGGGAAGGTGACCAAAAAATGTCTGTTTTGGCACGTTTTTTTTTCTTTTTACTGCGTTCACCTGGCGGGGTGGATGACGTGATATTTTTATAGAGCCAGTCGATACGGACGTGGTGATACCTAATATGTTTATCTTTATTTTCCCCTCCCCCACGACAGCACCACAGAGAGAGGATCCACCCCCAGGGACAGGAAACCTACAGAATAAAAAGGTGGAGCCTCCTCTACCACCTCAGTGGTTTCCTGTCCCTGGAGTAGGAGACCTACAGTATTCCCTTTTAGGTTTTTTTGCCGTGGTCTTTATTTTATTTTTTCCTAGGGGGTCCCCTAGAGAGACCGTCGGTCGCCTGCCTGATCCATCGCGCGGCGGTGTCCGGCTGTTAGGATCAGGGGTTGTGGGGGGATCTCCGGGGATCCCCCGTACAACTCTGGCAGGCACATGTGCATCTCCAGTGGGAGTAATGCAACATGTTGCAGCTCTGAACAACGGGCGGCTAGCTTACCTGCAGTCCCGGCTGGGAGCCGATGGGTGAATGCGGAAGTCAGATCGCAAGGCCTGGAGAGAAGCCGGGTGACAGTGCACGCTTCCGGGCCGCCTGGGTGAATGCAGCCTATGGCGGGTGACGCACTTCCGGTGCGGCCAGATTATTCCAAGAAGCCGGGTGAGTGACGCACTTCCGGTGCGACGCGAGTCCCGCGGCCGAGGAGAGCTTCCGGCTGCGCGGGATGTTTAAAAGGAGCGGCAGGGGTTAGCCATGTTGAGGAAAATGGTAGCCTGTATGCCCCATTGATGTGCTCCTATCTGGTATTACAGGTAGTATATACTGGTATGTTTCCTACCACTATATTTTACTGCTTCTACTGCTATATAATGGGTTTTTTAATAGGTGCCCTATACTTCTTTCTATCATGGAAGAGGAAAGAACACAGGAAACTTCTGAAAAGGAATCTGTGCCTGCAGTCCTGGTATTACCTGTTTCACTTGGCTGGGTAAGTGGCTGGGTCTCTGGTCATCTTATTGATTATAAATTAAATTGTTTCAGGACAAACCTAGGAAAATGGTAGCAAAAAGGAGAAACAAAGAATGTGCCCTATGCAGAACATCATTGTCTTCTTCTTATGATAAAAAACTCTGCCAGTCATGTATTGACCGTACTATTTCAGAAGAATCTCCTACGTTTCTAGATAATATCAAAACCTTGATTAGATCTGAGGTCAGAAGCTCTCTTAAAACGTCAATCAAACATAAAAGCCGGAGGAAACTGACTATGCAAGACGATTCTTCATTAGATTCTGATACAGACCCTGAAGAATGTTCTACTGGCGAGTCTTCTTCCTCTGAGGAGGACATTTCTAGAAGATTTTGCTTCCCTCCGGAAGACACTGAGAAGTTACTCAAGGCTATCAGGGCAACTATGAATCTAGAAGAAGAAAAATTGACTAAAACGGTAGAAGATTCAATGTTTGAGGGACTACGGGATAAAAGGCATAGATGTTTCCCTTTTCATGATAGCATCCGTTCCCTTATTAATAAAGAATGGGGTAGACCAGACAAGAAAGTGTTTATCCCTCGTAGTTTCAAGCGTAAGTACCCCTTTGAAGAAGAGGCTTCTTCCTCTTGGGGTAAAGCCCCAAAGATAGACGTCGCCATTTCTAAGGCCTCTAGGAAGTCCTCTCTTCCTTTTGAGGATTCGGGGTTCTTAAAAGATCCTCTTGACAAAAAGCAGAGTCTTATTTAAAAAATGCCTGGGAGGCTTCGTCTTTTTCCTTTGCTCCTAGTATTGCGGCCACAGTTACTGCCAGGTCCCTGTCATTGTGGTTAGAGCAGCTGGAAGTACAATTGAAAGATAGATGTCCCAGAGACCAAATTCTTAGTTCTCTACCTACCCTTCAAAAGGCGGCTGATTTCCTTTCAGATGCTTCGGTGGATTCCCTTAGATTGTCTGCTCAATCTTCAGCATCGATTAATTCGGCACGAAGAGCCTTATGGCTCAAAAGCTGGGGGGGGGGAGACGTTAATTCAAAACAGAAGCTATGCACCATTCCCTGTCAGGGTGAATTCCTGTTTGGCCCCCAGTTAGATGACCTATTAGATAAGGCGGCAGACAAGAAAAAGAGGTTTCCTGGCCCATATCAGTCCTCCTTTTCCTTCCCCAGACCCAGGCGCTCCTTTCGTCCCTTTGGAAACCAGGCAAATAAAAGGCAGTTCAGGGATAAAGAACAGGGGTTTAAACAAAGAAACCAGTCTAACAGAGGTTTCCTGTTTGGGAAATCTTCCTCCGCTAACAAAAAGACTTCCCAACAATGACGCCAGCGGGGGGGTAGGAGGAAGACTTCGGTACTTTCTGCCGGCCTGGAAGATGGTAGCCAGTCCCTGGGTGGCAGATATCATCAGTGCAGGTCTTACCTTAGAGTTCATTTCCGTCCCTCCTCAAAGATTCGTTCTCACAGATACAAGGGTAAGGAAAAGTGGTCCTTCCCCCATATTAGAGGAGGTAGAAAAGTTAATTCAAAAACAAGTGTTGATTCCCGTACCCCCTCTAGAATCTGGCAAGGGGTATTTTTCCCATCTTTTTCTAGTCCCAAAGCCGGATGGATCTCAAAGAACAATCATAAATCTAAAAGATCTGAACACATTTTTGAAGATAAGGAAGTTCAAAATGGAAACTATCAAATCTGCCATTCTTCTTCTCTACCCCCATTGTTATATGGCTATTTTAGATCTAAAAGACGCTTATTTTCATGTGCCAATTCATCCAAGATTTCAAAGATATTTAAGGGTTGCAGTTCAAAAGGGGGAAAACATCTGCCAATTCCAATTTCAAGCGCTCCCCTTCGGTCTTTCAATAGCACCAAGGGTATTTACCAAGGTTATTGCAGACATGGCCTCTTTCATAAGGCAAAAGAATATACTTATAATTCCCTACCTCGACGATTTTCTAGTAGTGGCAAGTTCTTACGTACAGTGCGAAACAGCAGTTCAAGAAGTAAGGACTACATTCCAACGCCTAGGATGGATTATAAACGAATCAAAATCCAATCCAATACCCAGTCAAAGACAAAGGTTTTTGGGCCTCTTACTAGATTCCGTGGATCAAAAAGTTATTCTCCCAGAGGAGAAAGTGGAAAAAGTTCATTCCCAAGTGCGCTCCCTTTCTTCAGCCTCCCTAACAATAAGACAGGCAATGTCGGTTTTGGGCTCTCTGGTCTCTTGTCTCCCGGCGGTAGAGTGGGCTCAATTCCATCTGCGTCCTTTACAAACGGAGATTCTGTCAAAATGGAAAGAGAACAAGAATCGGTTGGACTCAAGGATTGTGATCTCCCAGAACACGCTTCTGTCACTGAATTGGTGGATGGACAAAACTCATTTGATGCAGGGTGTCCCTTGGGTATACCCAAAACCGACAGTGGTTACAATGGACGCAAGTCCGTGGGGATGGGGAGCGCACATCTGGGATCTCGACCTGCAGGGGTCTTGGACTCTGCAAGAGAAAAAAATATTCTTCCAACAGAAAAGAATTGCGGGCAGTGAGACTGGCCCTACAGTCCTCCAAGAGCTGGTGGGGTTCACGACATTTAAAAATCCTCTCGGACAACAGAGTAACAGTCGCTTATATAAACCACCAAGGGGGAACGAGATCGAATTCTCTGAATCTGGAAGCGAATCTTCTTTTTCAACACATAGAGAAGAAGGTAGGACACATCTCAGCGCTACACATAAAAGGAGTGGACAATTGCCGGGCGGATTTTCTGAGCAGACATCGATTGGCGCAGGGAGAATGGTCCCTGAACAGATCTGTGTTTCAGAAAATTGTGAGCTTATGGGGAGTCCCATCAATAGATCTATTTGCCTCAAGCCAGAACAAGAAAGTAACAAGGTTTTGTTCCCTAAATCCAGGAGAATTCCCGTATGGGGTGGATGCCCTTCAGCTAACTTGGGACTTCGATCTAGCCTATGCGTTTCCTCCGTTCAACCTTCTACCTCTGGTATTGAGGAAAATCAGGCAGGACCAAGCCAGAGTAATACTAATCGCACCCTTCTGGCCTCGGAGAGCATGGTTCTCTCTTCTTCGTTTAATGTCGGTTTCAGACCCATGGGTCCTACCGGACATACCGGACTTATTATCTCAGGGTCCAGTCCTGCACCCTCAAGTAAAGGGACTCCGTCTGACGGCATGGAGATTGAAAGGTTCCTGTTGAATAAAAAAGGTTTTTCGCAAAAATTAGTTTCAACTCTGCTAAAGAATAAGAAAAAGGTGACGGTACAAATATATGTTAAAATCTGGAAAAGATTTATGAGCGAATACAACCTTGATCTAAACAACTTGCCTACTACGGTTCCAGTGGTCGATATACTAGAATTTCTACAGAAAGGACTTTCCTTGGGGCTCTCGAAAAGTACCCTAAAAGTACATGTATCCGCTCTCTCTGCTTTGTTCCATCAAAGTTTTGCAAAAGATCAGTGGGTTATCAGATTCTTCAAAGCCTTAGAAAAATCTGCCCCTGTCCAAGGACCTAAAATCCCTCCTTGGGATCTTAATATAGTATTGAACGCTTTAACGGCTCCTCCATTTGAACCCCTTAGTGCTTCCACTGTTAAAAATCTGACATTAAAGCTCATTATGTTAGTAGCCCTGACTTCGGCACATAGGATTTCGGAAATCCAAGCTATTTCCATTAATCCGCCTTTTACAGTCATCCGGGAGGATAGGGTAGTGATAAAGCCGGACCCGGCCTTCCTACCAAAAGTCTCTTCCCAATTTCATAGAACCCAAGAAATTGTGCTTCCTTCCTTTTGTGAGAATCCTAAGTCTCCTAAGGAAGAGAAATTCCACTCTTTAGATGTCAAAAGATGTCTATTACATTATCTGGAATGTACCAGTACCTGGAGAAAGTCCTCAGCCTTGTTTGTCCTCTTCTCAGGGCCAAACAAGGGGATGAGGGCTAGTAAAAGTTCCTTGGCAAGGTGGATTAGGTTGGCTATCTCTCAGGCTTACCTACAATCCGGCCTTTCTCCTCCGGTGGTGGTGAAAGCTCATTCTACTCGGTCTGTCTCCACTACTTGGGCAGAAAGATCTTCAGCTAGTATTGAGCAAATTTGTAAGGCTGCCACATGGTCTTCTCCTTCTACCTTTTTTCGGCACTATCGCTTGGACCTTCTTTCTTCCTCCGATCTTGCCTTTGGTAGAAAGGTTCTTCATGCGGTGGTCCCTCCCTAAGGACTTCTCTCTGTAATTCTCTCTGTGGTGCTGTCGTGGGGGAGGGGAAAAATGATGATTACACTTACCGGTAATCGGATTTTCCAGACCCCACGACAGCACCCGTCCTTTTTCCCTCCCGGTGTGTGGTTTTTTCCTTTTTCACTGGGTGTAGCAAAAAAAAAAAAAAAAGAGGGCTGTCTGGATTGTAGAATTGTTTTTCTATCATATGTATGAACTAACGAAGGTTGGGGTCTCTCTCTGGCTCTGTAATCCACTGAGGTGGTAGAGGAGGCTCCACCTTTTTATTCTGTAGGTTTCCTGTCCCTGGGGGTGGATCCTCTCTCTGTGGTGCTGTCGTGGGGTCTGGAAAATCCGATTACCGGTAATTGTAATCATCATTTTTTTTACCTTTTTTTTACAATTTTTTTAGCTTTTTTTTGGAAAATAGCGTTTTTTTTTTACTTGAAACTTTTATTATTTTTTTTAGGAAACTTTATTTTTTAACTTTTTTTTTTACTTTATTTAACTTTTGGGGGTCTGATGCCCTTTACAATACTTTAATATTATAATGCATTGGCTGTAAGTGTATTACTCAATGTAATACACTTACAGCCTGCTGCTTCCTGTGCGATCCAGAGGGCTGGATCGCACAGGCACACAGGGATAGCAGCCACGATGCCTGAGGAAGGCACTGGGCTGCTATCCGAGCCATTGGGTCCCCATCACAGCAGCGCGGGGACCCAATGGCCCCCCGCTCGCCATCCTGAACTCCCGCACACCACATGTGCCATGGTCAGCACTGACCGCGGCACATGAAGGGTTAATGCGCCGGCATCGGTGTTTTCACCGATGCTGGCGCATTCAGCAGGGGCCGGCACCTCGGCACAGCCGGACCCCCGCCGCTGATCGGGTACGGCGCTGGAACTCGTGTCCCGGCTTTTTGCGCTCTACATGTACGGCGCTGGGAGTCTAAGGGTTAAAGGGGGTGTCATCAGGATAAGTCATCAATATCAGATCGGAGGGGGTCAGATGCCTGGCACACCCACCGATCATCTGTTTGAAGAGTGGTAAGTAGGTGTAATTACAAGTATGGCGTCCGCATTCACTTCTATGGGACGGTTCTGTAGTATTCACTTGAACAGAATGAGCCATCCTATAGAAGTCAACGTAATTACAGTGCTTGCAGCTGCAATTGCTGTGGTGAGCAGGTAAACCGAGCAGCTGATCGGTGGGGGTGACGGGAGTTAGAACCCCACTTATATGATATTGACGACCTATTATGAGGTGGGAGCAATCCCTCCAGGCTGTAGGTTCTTAAAATATCTGTGCGTCAACGCGACAATTGCTGCCAAATGTCAATACATAAAAGGAGTCCATATGCAGAAATGGAAAAAAAGTGGTGACAACACATTAGTGGGGCATTTCCTGCTCACTGATAGTGGGTGGGTTTGCCACACAGGGATTTTGTATGACTCCAGTGAGTGTTTTCTCACGTCTATTTATTTATACCTATTTTTCAGTCTTCTCCTAGTATACATTTGAAATATCAGGAAAATAATTTGTCTCACTATCAGTGTCCTAAATATCTGGATACGAGTAGCAGTGATCACAGAGAAAAAACAAAGGTAAAAACATCTGTGATTTTTGCTTAGTTTGTAGTATACACTTGAGGGAGTGACACCTTCAAGCTTGAATGCGCTTCTATTTTATCCTGGGAGTAGCATTCTTGTGCACTTTTGCCCCACCTATCTAACAGGCGACCTTGATTACGGTGGTACATATAGGTGTGCATGTTCCTTCTCTCATTGGTTTCTGATGCACACAGAGGTAACTAGGAACAGCACACTATATGTGTAGGGTCTGCTCTCCTGAACGGCATAGGTAAGTTTAGAGCAGGACCTGCCTGACCTAGACCACCTTGGCGCTGGTATGTGGGCACAGATGTGTTTTGATCAAAATATATTGGCTGAGAGTCTCTGATTTTATCATATCAGAGTGAGGGCTTAGTCCATATATAATGCTTGCATCTATTGTGTTAGTGCATTATTATCTGTTTTCTGTGATTTTTTTTTCATATGAGTAGCAGTGCTCTTATTCTTTATATATGAACACCATATATCCATATACCCCCCCACACACACACACACTTATTTACTTAAAGGCTGCAGGTTCTCCACTCTCCTTCTCCTCTGGTGTGTTGTGGAGGCTAAAGGACCTGCGATTATGTGACATGATGATACCAATAAAGGTTCTTTAGCCTACCACTACGATTTCTCAAAGGACCTCCATACATTTGAATCCAGAGGAAAAAAAGCAGTCTAGTTTGACAGTTGCACTTATACAAGCACATAACCAAACGCGCGTTTGTGAACATTCGCGTTTGATTTTAAGTGCGTGTTTGAATTAAGTGTGTGACATTAGATTACGTGACTTCAGATTCAGGGACTTTAAGAGGGGAGTACAGTAAGTCGGTTTCATACCACTGTATTGTATTTTTTTCTCTATTTTTTGCGTAATCCCCATTAGTATGTGTTCTGTTATTGACTGCGCAGTCCACTGCACATGTTGTCTAATGTATGCAGTCCTGGAACAGACGTTTAAGGGTGCATCTCTTTGTTCAAAATGTGAGCAAATTGCCCGATTGGAATCGCACATCATGAATCTAATTAGTTGAATTTCAACACTGAGAAGCGTTCCCAATTTGGAAAAGAGTTTGCTGCTCACTGAGAAAGCACTCTATAGGGTAGATATGCGGGAGGAGGCTCAGGAAAGTGAGGTAGCTAGCTGGGTAACAGTTAGAAAGCGGGGTAGAGGGAGAAGTGCCAGGGAGGCTAGCCCTGATTTGACACACCCCCACAAGTTTGCAAGTTTGGCAGATGAGGGGGATGTCAGTTCAGGGAGAGCACTGCTGCAGCCAGACACTTCTTCTGCCAGTCAGGGGAATGTCAGCTCCAGTAAGCAGGGGACCAGGAGACCAGGGCAGGCCAGACAGGTGCTGGTAGTGGGAGACTAAATTATTAGGGGTACAGAGAGGGCAATCTGTCACAAAGACTGGGATCGTAGAACGGTGTGTTGTCTTCCTGGTGCTCGAGTTCGACACATTGCGGATCGGGTTGACAGATTACTGGGAGGGGCTGGAGAAGATCCAGCAGTCATGGTCCATATTGGAACAACTGAGAGAGTTAGAGGTAGGTGGAGCGTCCTTAAAAATGATTTTAGGGATTTAGGGCATAAGCTTAGGGCAAAGACCTCAAAGGTAGTGTTTTCCGAAATACTGCCTGTACCACGAGCCACACAAGAAAGGCAGCGGGAGATTAAGGAGGTAAACAAGTGGCTCAAGAACTGGTGTAGGAAGGAGGGGTTTGGATTCCTGGAGAACTGGGCTGACTTCTCTGTTGACTACAGGCTCTATCGTAGGGATGGGCTGCACCTCAATGGGGAAGGGGCAGCTGTTTTGGGGGAGAAGATGGCTAGAAGGCTGGAGGAGTGCTTAAACTAGGGACTGGGGGGGAGGGTAACTACACTATAGGAGGGGAAGATAGTGCAGATACAGACATGGGGCAAGGTAATGGAACTGGGGGAGGGATGAAAGGAGAAACTAGAACAGTTCAGAAGTAAAGGTGTAGGGGAAAAATACATCAACCTCTTAATTGTATGTACAGTAATGCCAGAAGCCTGACTAATAAAACTGGTTAACTGGAATTAGTGATGTGTGAGGAGGACTATGACATAGTGGGAGTAACTGAGACATGGCTGGATGATAGCTATGACTGGGCAGTTAACGTAAAGGGTTACAATCTGTTTAGAAACGATCTCCAGAACCGGAGAGGTGGAGGGGCCCACACTCAGGGAAGATATAAGTGAGTGACATGAACATGTGGAGTCACTGTGGGTAGAAATAAATGGAGCCAAAAACAATAATAAAATACTAATAGGAGTTTATTATAAGCCACCTAATATACCAGATCCACAGAAAATCTACTTCTAAATGAAATAGACGAGGCGGCAAATCATAATGAGGTCATTATTATGGGGGATTTCAACTACCCAGATATAGACTGGGAAACTGAAACCTGTATATCTCATAAAGAAAACAGGTTCTTGGCAGTAACCAAAGACAATTACCTTTCCCAACTGGTTCAGGACCCGACTACAGGGACAGCTATACTGGACTTAGTATTAACCAATAGACCTGACAGAACAACAGATGTGCAGGTTGGGGAACACCTGGGAAATAGTGACCATAATATAATAACCTTCAAATTGTCATTCAAAAGAGTGTTTCTTCAGGGAGTAACACAAATACCAAACTTCAAAAAAAGCGAAATTTAGCTAACTAAGGGATTGTTCACATATCAGTTATTTGATCAGTTATTTCCATCAGTTATTGTGAGCCAAAACCAGGAGTGGACACTAAACAGAGATCAGATATAATGAAAAGATCTGCACCTGTTTGGAGTTTTTGACCCACACCCGGTTTTGGCTCACAATAACTGATGGAAATAACTGATCAAATAACTGATATGTGAACAACCCCTAAGAGAGGCCATAGGCCTAACTAACTGGGACAAAGTCCTCAAAAATAAAAATACAGCCACAAAATGGGATATTTCTAAAAGCATCCTAATATGTAATTGTGAGAGGTACATGCCTTATGGGAATAAAAGGCTAAGGAACAAGAAAAAACCAATGTGGATAAATAGAATTGTAAAGAAAGCAATAAATTACAATTTAAATCACTTAAACAGGAGGGAAGCGAGGAAGCATTAAAAAACTATAAGGAAAAAAATAGAACATGTTAAAGACAAATAAAAGCATCCAAACTAGAAATTGAGAGATTAGTTGCCAAAGACAGTAAAACTAACCCTAAAATGTTCTTCATTTATATCAATAGAAAAAAGTATAAACATGAAGCTGTTGGCCCCTTACAGAGTAATGAGGGGGGAGTTGTAGAGAGCGATGAGGAGAAAGCAAAGCTACTAAATATTTTTTTCTCCACTGTATTCAGGAAAATAAACTGTCAGATGAAATGCAGAATATAAAAGTAAATTCCCCATTAAAAGTGCCCTGTCTGACCCAGGAAGAAGTACAGGGGCGTCTTAAAAAGATTAAAATAGACAAATCGCCAGGACCGGATGGCATACACCCCAGTATGAGAGAATTAAGTAATGTCATAGACAGACCCTTATTTCTGATATTAACAACTCTATACTGACAGGGAGTGTTCCACAGGATTGGCGCATAGCAAATGTGGTGCCAATATTCAAAAAGGGTCCAGAAACAGAGCCCGGAAACTATAGGCCGGTAAGTTTAACATCTGTCGTGGGTAAACTGTTTGAGGTTTTTCTAAGAGATGCTATCTTGGAGTACCTCAATGAAAATAAGCAAATAACTCCATATCAGCATGGCTTCATGATGGATCAGTGATGTCAAACTAATTTAATCAGTTTCTATTAGGAGGTAAGTTCTAGACTTGACCACGGCGAATCAATGGATGTCGTATATCTGGACTTCTCCAAAGCATTTGACACTGTACTATATAAAAGGTTAGTATATAAAATGAGAATGTGAAATGAGAAAATGTCTGTATGTGGCTAAGTAACTGGCTCAGTGATAGAAAACAGAGGGTGGTTATTAATGGTACATACTCAGATTGGGTCACCGTCACTAGTGGGATACCACAGGGATCAGTATTGGGCCCTATTCTCTTCAATATACACTCACCGGCCACTTTATTAGGTACACCTGTCCAACTGCTCGTTAACACTTAATTTCTAATCAGCCAATCACATGGCGGCAACTCAGTGCATGTAGACATGGTCAAGACAATCTCCTGCAGTTCAAACCGAGCATCAGTATGGGGAAGAAAGGTGATTTGAGTGCCTTTGAACGTGGCATGGTTGTTGGTGCCAGAAGGGCTGGTCTGAGTATTTCAGAAACTGCTGATCTACTGGGATTTTCACGCACAACCATCTCTAGGGTTTACAGAGAATGGTCCGAAAAAGAAAATACATCCAGTGAGCGGCAGTTCTGTGGGCGGAAATGCCTTGTTGATGCCAGAGGTCAGAGGAGAATGGGCAGACTGGTTCGAGCTGATAGAAAGGCAACAGTGACTCAAATTGCCACCCGTTACAACCAAGGTAGGCAGAAGAGCATCTCTGAACGCACAGTACGTCGAACTTTGAGGCAGATGGGCTACAGCAGCAGAAGCCCACACCGGGTGCCACTCCTTTCAGCTAAGAACAGGAAACTGAGGCTACAATTTGCACAAGCTCATCGAAATTGGACAGTAGAAGATTGGAAAAACGTTGCCTGGTCTGATGAGTCTCGATTTCTGCTGCGACATTCGGATGGTAGGGTCAGAATTTGGCGTCAACAACATGAAAGCATGGATCCATCCTGCCTTGTATCAACGGTTCAAGCTGGTGGTGGTGGTGTCATGGTGTGGGGAATATTTTCTTGGCACTCTTTGGGCCCCTTGGTACCAATTGAGCATCGTTGCAACGCCACAACCTACCTGAGTATTGTTGCTGACCATGTCCATCCCTTTATGACCACAATGTACCCAACATCTGATGGCTACTTTCAGCAGGATAATGCGCCATGTCATAAAGCTGGAATCATCTCAGACTGGTTTCTTGAACATGACAATGAGTTCACTGTACTCAAATGGCCTCCACAGTCACCAGATCTCAATCCAATAGAGTATCTTTGGAATGTGGTGGAACGGGAGATTCGCATCATGGATGTGCAGCCGACAAATCTGCGGCAACTGTGTGATGCCATCATGTCAATATGGACCAAAATCTCTGAGGAATGCTTCCAGCACCTTGTTGAATCTATGCCACGAAGAATTGAGGCAGTTCTGAAGGCAAAAGGGGGTCCAACCCGTTACTAGCATGGTGTACCTAATAAAGTGGCCGGTGAGTGTATTTATTAATGATCTTGTAGAAGGCTTGCATGTAAGGCGCGGGCACCGACGCCGTGCACGCGCGCGCTTGTAGTCTAATTATGACACTGTCGCTTTAAGACACTTTGTTTTGGTTCAGACACAGGAAGTGGTCATAAGCTCCGACCTTGACCCTGCCTGTGATGTCACTTCCGCCAGGAGGTGATCATGTGCCCATACTTCGAGGCTACAGATGATGTCACATCCGCCAGTCCTGCACAGGAAGCACCGCCCTGTTAATTGGTTGCTTCACTATAAAAACCCCTCAGTATTGGCAGCAGGCGCCGGTGCCTTGTTGTTGCTTTGCTAAGCTAGAGACCCGGTCGCTCTGCTTTGTGACTAGGACCTTGGTTGCACACTAGGTGTAGTCTGTGGTCTAGGCAGGAGTTGTGTTTGTTGGGCTGCAACCTCCTTCGGGAGGCGCGGAACCCTAGTGTGCGCCAGTGTGTGTGTTTGGAGGCCACATTGTGTGTTGGGCTGCAACCTCCTCCGGGAGGCGCGGAACTCGGCACACGTGGTCCGATTGAGAGCTGGGCATCCTGTGCTGGTCCCAGACTGAGCGCATTGAGTGCTTGTGCGCAGTTGCCTTCCGGGCATTGGGGCTCATCCCCTATCCTCCTTCGGGAGCTAGTTATTGAGTGCTAGCGCACACGTGCCCTTCGGGCATTGGGGCTCATCCCCTGTCCTCCTTCGGGAGCTTGCCTTTCCGGCTGCTTGGTTCCTAGGTTGCCCTGCTCGGGTGACTCAGGATCTGAGTCCAGTGATCCCCGGTGGCTCTGTCTCAGGGCAGAGTCACTTCTTTATTTAAAAAGGGCTCCTTGGCCTAACATTGCACAGTTCAATATCAATTTTTGCAGATGACACTAAACTGTGTAAAGTAATTAACACAGAAGAGGACAGTATACTGCCACAGATGGATGTGGATAGACTGGAGGCTTGGGCAGAGAAGTGGCAAATGAGGTTTAACACTGACAAATGTAAGGTTATGCACATAGGAAGGAATAATGCAAGTCACCAGTACATACTAAATAGTAAATCACTGGGTAACACAGACATGGAAAAGGACCTAGGAATTTTAGTGAACAGCAAACTAAGATGCAGAAACCAGTGTCCGACAGCTGCTGCCAAGGCCAATAAGATAATGGGTTGCATCAAAAGGGGCATAGATGCCCGTGATGAGAACATAGTCCTCCCACTTTACAAATCACTAGTCAGACCACACATGGAGTACTGTGTACAGTTCTGGGCTCCTGTGAACAAGGCAGACATAGCAGAGCTGGAGAGGGTTCAGAGGAGGGCAACTAAAGTAATAACTGAAATGGGTGGACTACAGCACCCAGAAAGATTATCAAAATTAGGGTTATGTACGCTAAAAAAAAGACGACTGAGGGAAGATCTAATAACTATGTATAAATATATCAGGGGTCAGTATAGAGATCTCTCCCATCTTCTATTTATCCCCAGGACTGTGACTGTGACGAGGGGACATCCTCTGCGTCTGGAGGAAAGAAGGTTTGTACACAAATATAGAAGTGGATTCTTTACAGTAAGAGCAGTGAGACTATGAAACTCTCTGCCTGAGGAGGTGGTGATGGTAAGTTCACTAAAAGAGTTCAAGAGGGGCCTGGATGTATTTCTGGAGGGTAACAATATTACAGGCTATAGTTACTAGAGAGGAGTCGTTGATCCAGGGAGTTATTTTGATTCCCTGATTGGAGTCGGAAAGGAATTTTTTCCCCTAAAGTGGGGAAAATTGGCTTCTACCTCACAGGGTTTTTTTGCCTTCCTCTGGTTCAACTTGCAGGAAAACAGGCCGAACTGGATGGACATATGTCTTTTTTCAGCCTTATAAACTATGTTACTATGTTACATACAGGTATGTACACCTATTACAGGCACAGGCCCCCAATGTGACTGTATCTGAAGGAGGCCCAGCCAGGCCTTAATTGTACTAGAAAAGACACTGCTCCCGGGCTCCTTCTCAACTTGGGCCCCGAAGCAGCCGCTTTCCCTAAAGTTAAGCCACTGCTTACTGAACTCAAACAGACATCTCTTAGGAACCAAACAGGATAAATTCCTCAGTGAGGACGAGCTTGGGCTTTTTCCCCTACAACATCCTGTGACAGTACGTTTTACTGCCTCCCTAAAATACACAAGGGGAAGGTAACACTGAGTGGTCACCGAATTGTTTTGGGGGTGTGGAGCCTTGGCCAGAATGTGGGAATTTATATAGACAAGATCTTAGCTCCTTTTGTATAAATCCTGCTATCCTTTATATGCTATACAGAGGACTTACTGTACCACTTGGATGGGGTCACAATGGAAGATGATTGGTTGCTGGTGTCAGTTGATTTTGAAGCTCTTTATTAATTGATTGCTCATGAGTGGGGGATAGGGGCAGTTGGGCACAACTTTAGAGCAAGAGGTCAACAATATGACGCCCACAATGAACTCATGGTGACACTTCTTGAGTATGTCCTGACTGGGAAATGTTTCCCGCTTGATAACTGTTACTACCACCAGCTCAGGGGCACTGCAATGGGGAGTTCCTGTGCCCCGTCGTAGGCCAACTAGATCCTCGGCTTGTAAGAAAAATCAGAAGTTTTTGGGGACCCATGCTACATACACAGGGTATATAATTCTTTGGTCACATTTCATCAATGAAATATTCACCATTATGGGGTGGGAACAAATGTGGGTTTAAAGGAAAACTGGCTTGTTGCACATCAACCAATCAGATTCCACCTTTCTTCCAAACCATCTCTGAAAAATAAAAAGTGGAATCTGATTGGCTGTTATGAGCAATTAGATCACTTTTCCTTTACACCAGTTATGATAAAAAATCTCTACCTTTGTATGTACCCTTAATGTTAACCCTATCAGCTTGAGATTCACCTTTGACATTCAAGCCAACTTTCTACCTTTCTTGGATATCAGCATTAAGAAGACTGGGGTGTGCCCTGGAAGCTAATATTTATTGAAAACCCTCCTTTTTAAGATGGGAGAGTCATCACCCCTTTGCCAATTAGGAGAGGTATTCCAGTTGATCAATACCTCTGCATGAAGTACAATTGTTCAAATACTCAGGAATTAATCAGGCAGGCAGCGGACCTTAGGTTTAGGTTCCAGGAATGAGGATATCCAAATGGACTTCTGAAGGGGGCATTTCAAATGGCACTCAGTACAAATCGCAGTACTCTCCTCCATCCTCGACACAAATGAGAACAATCTGATTAGCTGATCAGATTGATAGGTACCTTTGATGATGCTAGTGATGATTTCAGAAAGATTTACAGACACTGGAACATGATATTGGTAGACCCTGACCTCTGTGATGTTGTGACCACCAGACCACAAATTACCTTCTGAAAGCATAGATACATTAAGAATTCCATTGTGCACAGCTACTTTTCGCCTAAAAAACACATACATATTAGGTCTTAGATTTCATTACTTGTTGGTCCCAGGGAGTGATTTATAGTGTCGTCTGCCAATGTGGTCTCAAATATGTAGGCTAAACATTTGGAGGACTTTGTACATAAAATGGACACTGCAGTGTCCAGACATAAGAACAATCAACATCAGGGCAACATGGACGTCATCAAATTTATGGGTATAGAACTGGTGTGCCCTCACATTTGTGAAGTTGACTGTTGTACTGTAAGAGGATCTTAGAGTGGGAGATGTGGCGGATCTTTGAATTAGGTGCCTCTCCCCTGGGGATATCAATAAACAGTTGAATTTCTTATGCTTTCTATTGAGAACTGCTGTTTCACTTGGCTAGGTTTGTATTGTTGTCCATTTCTTGGTCCCTATTAGAGAGAATTGTGGTCTCACGATATAATACTTTTTCTCCAGGTAGATTATGCGGCTGTGAGTTTTCATGTAGGTTGTGTGAGATAGTTCTCCCTTTTGAGTGTGGACAAGGTACCCTGGAGTTATAGTCTTCACTATGAATACACATTGTCACTGATACTGTATTTTTATGTAACGGTTGCAAGTTTACACTACTTTTGTACAGTGGCTTTGAACGACTCTCCTTTAATTGATTGAGGGTGCTGGTGGTATCAAACATTGCTAGGCAAAGCTGATGCTGTTTTACCCTTTCTGTAGTGTTATGGGGCACTATACATGCCCACTGATGTCGCGTGTGTTTCATCAGCGGTAGTGAGTCTGCACTGTGCGCTTTGTGCTCTAATGTTATATAGCCATAGGACTGGATCTAGTTTGCAATATACAATTCAAATGACATACCGAATATGATATCAGCAGAAGTGTTTGTGTAAAGGAATCGTGCCTTCATTACTTCCCTATATATATTGTAGGCATGGACCGGCATACTCTTACATAAGACCAAAGACTTGGAATACCAAATTCAGGTTGGCCATACTCTTTAATAGGGCATCGCATTTACCACAAGTGCCTCTATTTACTTTTATTTCCCTTACCCCATGAAGAGTCCATAGGTAAACTTAACTTAACAAAAGGCGTAGAGTTTTATAGTTAACTATCTAGTGGAATAAAGACATCCTTTAGGGATGTCCAATTCCTATATAACACAGACAGTTTATGGACTGAGCTACTCTTGTCAAGGTGATGACTCCATATTAGGAGGCTTCTTTATAGTATAATAACTTTTACAGACTACACCAGAGACAGTGACCCTGACCTGCTTCTTCAAACAGAAACAAGAACAGCGGATGTCAGCTCTAAAGTCCAACCACATCAATAAGAACCTGCCAGCTACTGTATATGGGTTATGACGTATGACAAACCATATCCTCTGTACTGGTAAGACTATCTATGTTTTCTATATATTCTCATGAGACCATTGGTAGCTGTACAGTCATGGCCAAAAGTTTTGAGAATGACACAAATATTATATTTTCACATGATCTGCTGCCCTCTGGTTTTTATGTGTGTTTTTATCACATACAGAAATATAATTGCAATCATATTATGAGTAACAAAAGCTTATATTGACAGTTAGAATGAGTTAATGCAGCAAGTCAATATTTGCAGTGTTGACCCTTCTTCTTCAGGACCTCTGCAATTCTCCCTGGCATGCTCTCAATCAACTTCTGGACCAAATCCTGACTGATAGCAGTCCATTCTTGCACAATCAATGCTTGCATTTTGTCAGAATTTGTAGGTTTTTGTTTGTCCACCCGTCTCTTGATGATTGACCACAAGTTCTCAATGGGATTAAGATCTGGGGAGTTTCCAGGCCATGGACCCTATTTTTTGTTCCCTGAGCCATTTAGTTATCACCTTTGCTTTTTGGCAAGGTGCTCCATCATGCTGGAAAAAGCATTGTTGATCGCCAAACTGCTCTTGGACGGTTGGGAGAAGTTGCTCTCGGGGGACATTCTGGTACCATTCTTTATTCATGGCTGTGTTTTTAGGCAAGACTGTAAGAGAGCCGATTCCCTTGGCTGAGAAGCAACCCCACACATGAATGGTTTCAGGATGCTTTACAGTTGGCATGAGACAAGACTGGTGGTAGCGCTCACCTTGTCTTCTCCGAATAAGCTGTTTTCCAGATGTCCCAAACAATCGAAAAGGGGATTCATCAGAGAAAATGACTTTACCCCAGTCCTCAGCAGTCCACTCCCTGTACCTTTTGCAGAATATCAGTCTGTCCCTGATGTTTTTTTCTGGAGAGAAGTGGCTTCTTTGCTGCCCTCCTTGAGACCAGGCCTTGCTCCAAGAGTCTCCGCCTCACAGTGCGTGCAGATGCACTCACACCTGCCTGCTGCCATTCCTGAGCAAGCTCTGCACTGCTGGTAGCCCGATCCCGCAGCTGAAACGCTTTTAAGAGACGGTCCTGGCGCTTGCTGGTCTTTCTTGGGTGCCCTGGAGCCTTTTTGGCAACAATGGAACCTCTCTCCTTGAAGTTCTTGATGATGCGATAGATTGTTGACTGAGGTGCAATCTTTCTAGCTGCGATACTCTTCCCAGTTAGGCCATTTTTGTGCAGTGCAATGATGACTGCACGTGTTTCTTTAGAGATAACCATGGTTAACAGAAGAGAAACAATGATGCCAAGCACCAGCCTCCTTTTAAAATGTCCAGTGGTGTCATTCTTACTTAATCATGACAGATTGATCTCCAGCCCTGTCCTCATCAACATCAACACCTGTGTTAATGGAGCAATCACTGAAACGATGTTAGCTGGTCCTTTTAAGGCAGGGCTGCAATGATGTTGAAATGTGTTTTGGGGGATAAAGGTCATTTTCTAGGCAAATCTTGACTTTGCAAGTAATTGCTGTTAAGCTGATCACTCTTTATAACATTCTGGAGTATATGCAAATTGCCATTATAAAAACTGAAGCAGTAGACTTTGTAAAAATTAATATTTGTATCATTCTCAAAACTTTTGGCCATGACTGTATACTTGGTGAGTGTAACTAACCATATAGATTTTTGTCTTATTGAGTTGCTGTGTAGGGGGCACCATTTTATTTTTTTGTCATTCTCTCCATGATTTGGTTTTAATACCCTGAAATAAAAGTTACGTTTTAGCTACCAGTCCACCAAGTTCAGAATGTGTTACAGATCAAAGGGTTGGTCGACAACAACAAGCAGCATCAATTCTAGAATCCTTATTAGTGGCTTGCTGTGTCAAATGTATTGAAACTGTAAGAAATCTCCCCCTTATTCATACATTTCCAAGAGCAATAACAAAGGAATGATACAACACAGAGTTCTAAGAAAAGATGCTCCAGAATTTGGAGGATACAAGGATACAAGAGTATACTAAAACAGACATCAGGAGAGCTGATAAGTTCACTTTCCAATTCCACATCATAAGTGTAAGATGCAAATTTATAAGTACGAGCAAAATATCATCTACAAAAAGGAATAGTTTAAATTCCTTATCCCTCACTTTCACACAAGCAAAGTGTGGATGAGCTCTTACGGTCACCGATAATACACACAAAAGGGTAAAGAGGGCAAAACTCTTTCTAGTTCAATTCTTTATTTAAATCCCATTTGCCTTCCAACTGCTAAATATAATACATAGTAATAGGGATGAGCGAACTTTTGAAAAGTTCGGTTCGCTTCGGCGAACTTTAGTGAAGTTCGGATTCGTACGAACCGAACCTAAAACGAACCTTGCTATAATGGCTGAATAATTGCTGCTACAATAATGGGAGTCTGATAGGGTATAGTTTCGTTTACTTGCAGTTGCTATTACAATGAAAAAAGTGGAAAAAATCCAAGTGACTTCAACAACGGCGACGCAAAATATACGCATATTTGAGAATTTACACTAATGCGTACGCTAATGCGAACATTCCCGCACACATAACAAACATACAGTGTAGCGTTGTTAAAGGTACGCTACTTAACTAAATGTGTACGCATTAGCGTACGCATACACTGCGTCTGCGAACATTCCTACTCAAGTAACGAACATACAATCTAGCGTTGTCAAAGGTACGCCACTTAACTGAATATGTACGCATTAGCGTACGCATATACTGCGTCTGCGAACATTCCTACTCAAGTAACGAACATACAGTCTAGCGTTGTCAAAGGTACGCTACTTAACTGAATATGTACGCATTAGCGTACATTCTCAATAAATATGCGTATATTTTGCGTCGCCGTTATTTTAACCAGATTCGTCACGAACTTTCTGAAAATTCGGTTCGATGACGAACCGAACTTTTGGGAAAGTTCGTAACGAATCTGGTTCGTTACGGTTTGGTTCGCTCATCCCTACATAGTAACATAGTAACATAGTTTGTAAGGCCGAAAAAAGACATCTGTCCATCCAGTTCAGCCTGTTTTCCTACAAGTTGATCCAGGGGAAGGCAAAAAAAAAAAAAAAACCCTGTGAGGTGTGAGGTAGAAGCCAATTTTCCTCACTTTAGGGGGAAAGATTCCTTCCCGACTCCAGTCAGGCAATCAGAATAACTCCCTGGATCAACGACCCATCTCTAGTAACTATAACCTGTAATATTATTACCCTCCAGAAATACATCCAGGCCCTTCTTGAACTCTCTTAGTGAACTTACCATCACCACCTCCTCAGGCAGAGAGTTCCATAGTCTCACTGCTCTTACCGTAAAGAATCCTCTTCTATGTTTATGTACAAACCTTCTTTCCTCCAGACGCAGAGGATGTCCCCTCGTCACAGTCACAGTCCTCGGGATAAATAGATGATGGGAGAGATCTCTGTACTGACCTCTGATATATTTATACATAGTTATTAGATCTCCCCTCAGTCGTCTTTTTTCTAAAGTGAATAATCCTAATCCTAATCTGATAATCTTTCTGGGTACTGTAGTCCACCCATTCCAGTTATTACTTTAGTTGCCCTCCTCTGAACCCTCTCCAGCTCTGCTATGTCTGCCTTGTTCACAGGAGCCCAGAACTGTACACAGTACTCCATATGTGGTCTGACTAGTGATTTGTAAAGTGGCAGGACTATGTTCTCATCACGGGCATCTATGCCTCTTTTGATGCAACCCATTATCTTATTGGCCTTGGCAGCAGCTGTCTGACACTGGTTTCTGCAACTTAGTTTGCTGTTCACTAAAATTCCTAGGTCCTTTTCCATGTCCCCATGTTACCCAATATTTTACCATTTAGTATGTACTGGTGACTTGCATTATTCCTTCCCATATGCATAACCTTACATTTGTCAGTGTTAAACCTCATCTGCCACTTTTCTGCCCAAGCCTCCAGTCTATCCAGATCCTGATGTAGCAGTGCACTGTCCTCCTCTGTGTTAATTACTTTACACAGTTTAGTGTCATCTGCAAAAATTGATATTTTACTGTGCAAGCTTTCTACAAGATCATTAATAAATATATTGAAGAGAATAGGACCCAATACAGACCCCTGTGGTACCCCACTAGTGACAGTGACCCAATCTGAGTATGTACCGTTAATAACCACCCTCTGTTTTCTATCACTAAGCCAGTTACTTACCCACATACAGACATTTTCTCCCAGGCCAAGCATTCTCATTTTGTATACTAACCTTTTATGTGGTACCGTGTCAAACGCTTTGGAGAAGTCCAAATATACGACATCCATTGAGTCGCCGCGGTCAAGTCTAGAACTTACCTCCTCATAGAAACTGATTAAATTGGTTTGACATGACCGATCCCTCATGAAGCCATGCTGATATGGAGTTATTTGCTTATTTTCATTGAGGTACTCCAAGATAGCATCTCTCAGAAAACCTTCAAACAGTTTACCCACAACAGAAGTTAAACTTACCGGCCTATAGTTTCCAGGCTCTGTTTTTGGACCCTTTTTGAATATTGGCACCACATTTGCTATGCGCCAATCCTGTGGAACACTCCCCGTCAGTATAGAGTCCTTAAATATCAGAAATAAGGGTCTGTCGATTACATTACTTAATTCTCTTAGGATACGGGGGTGTATGCCATCCGGTCCTGGTGATTTGTCTATTTTAATATTTTTAAGACGTTGCTGCATCTCTTCCTGGGTCAGAGAGGACACTTTTAAAGGGGAATTTACTTTTATACTCTGCATTTCATCTGACATTTTATTTTCCTCAGTGAATAATAAATCCACCCAAGGTGGTCAAATACCTTTTTAGCATCTAAACTTAAAAGCAGGGTGGATTCTTCTTATCTATGTATTATATCTATAAGATCAACAGCTCTCCTGGTATTATAACCCATCTGCATGGGGCCAATCCCACTTGGTCCTTATGGATGAAGGAAGGTAGCCAATGATTTAAAGGGCATCTGTCGGCAGATTTGTACCTATGCAACTGGCTGACTTGTTACATGTGCGCTTGGAAGTTGAAGACATCTGTGTTGATCCCATGTGCATATGTGCCTGTATTGCTGAGATGAAAAAGGATGTTTTAATATATGCAGATGAGCCTCTAGGAGCAACAGGGGAATTGCCGTTGCTCCTAGAGGCTCAGCTCTCTCTGCAACTGCCGAACCCTCTGCATTTGATTGACATTGCCAGTGTAAACATGATCACAACCTTGCCCTCACTCCTAAAATCATTCACAGTGTAGGTACGATAATTGCAAAGAGAGCTGACAGATGCCCTTGAAAATTTTTAGGTCACAGTTTAGAAGAGATATATGTATTTAGTTCCTAGGCTTGGGGACTAAGGTATAATAAGAATACAGCATAGAGGGGGTAGGCACGTATTGAAAAAAGGAATTAATAATGGACACCAGTCGTGGTAGCAATTCAGATGAAATTCTTATAATATATATAGAGGAGATCATCTGGTCCTGTTGTTTTCCTATTAGGAAGTTCCTTGATAACACCTGCTACCTGTTCCTCAGAAAGTGATTAATTTAAAGAGGCAGCTGCTGATGCTTGAGAAAGTTATCTAACCACAAGATTGAAAAAAAAGGGTGTGCAATAAATTCTCTCTCAACTGGATCTATGGGCAGACCATCAGGTAGTGAGTACAACTTAGGCTACTTTCACACTGGCGTTTTTGCTGGATTCACCATGGATCAGCAAAAACCATCCATCTTGATACAACAGTCTGTATCAGTTATAAACGGATCCGGTTGTATTATCTTTAACATGGCCAAGACGGATCCGTCATGAACTCCACTGAAAGTCAATGGGGGACGGATCCGTTTTCTATTGTGTCAGAGAAAATGGATCCATCTCCATTGACTTACGTTGTGAGTCATGATGGATCTGTCTTGCTCCGCACCACATCGTGGACGAAAAAAGCTGCTTGCAGCGTTATTCTGTCCATGATGGGGATGCAGCTAAACGAAATGGAATGCATTCTGGTGCATTCCGTTTCGTTTAGTTTTGTCCCAATTGACAATGATGGATCTCAATAGTGGAAAGGGAAAACGCTAATGTGAAAGTAGCCTTAAAACAATAATCATAAGAGGTAGCATTAGAATCATAGATAACATGACCATCCTCGCTGCTGCAGCAAAACCCTGCGGAGTCGGTGTAGAGCAGGGGTGCACAACCTGCGGCCCAGGGGCCACATGCGGCCCTCGATACCATTCTGTGCGGCCCCCAACCATCTAGTAACAGACATGTATGTCTATGTCTTGTGGCTGCTCACATGTATTTTTTTATGTTTTCTCCCATTAGATGTGAGTCCTGGAACTGTAACTAGACTTTAATGGTATATACTGTACGTTCAATATGACATAAATACAGTATTTCAGTTGTTAATACCCCTTTAAATGTTATTTTCGGACCCCGTCATTGGTTCAGTCTGGCAGTGTGGCCCGCAACCAGAAAACGTTGTGCACCCCTGGTGTAGAGGATGGGAATGGTAGTGGCCTTGATGAGATGTGTCACAACTTACTCCTTCAGGCCATTGCTCCCTGGGGATCGGTGCAGTGGAAAGGTGCTTTACCCCCTTATACACATTTCAATACAACCAATTAGAAGCATTTATTAAAGTGACCAATCAGAAGTGTATGGAAAAGGAAATGATAGAAAAGGATGATGCATCTGTCATATTTAAACATTACATTTATGCATTTAATTCTAAATGTAATTATGTCTTGCCTATTGTGTTGAACCGCACTCTGCAGCCCCGCCCTGCGTATGCTTATGTGGGGATCATGCAGTACGGTTCAATCTTATGCTACAAGCACGTGACGTTCACGCCCTCTCAGGGTGTGTAAGGTTACGTACGACACTGTTTTTCACAGACGCCTCCTGCCCACAAGCAGGCACAGAAATGGAGAGAGGGTAGCCCACACGATTCCTGCGTGGCGCTACGCTCACTCACAATCCTGACGGGCTGAGAGAACCTTTTTGCTATCACCAGCGAAACCGAGTCTATCAGCCCAGTAGTACTGCCACCAGCTCTCGTTTTATATAATTTCAGTCCATTAACGGATTATATCGGGTGAACAGCCAACCCTAGGTAGAGTATAATATTACCGAGAACACAGACGTGGGGATTCCTGATCAAGATACAAGAACAGCTCAAGATTAAATTATATATTTAATCACCTTAAGGGCACACTAGATATAACTATATACATGGAAAATGGATACAGCGGTCAGATATGCAAATACAAGTGGTATGGTACAACAGAATTAAACAGAACAATAGTCAGTTACCAGAGAGATGGATAGTCCATTAGGATGATTTCTGGGTTGAGGTAAGGCCTGGCTGTAACCACATGGGGGGCAGTGATGTCAGCAGCTTGTCCAAGGGTCCCTCCAAACACCATGCTCAGGGTGACCCCCCTTCAGAGAAAGACCATGGCCTCTGTTCTCTGTGGTCTTTTACCCTGCAGCTGGCCACTCCCCTCCTCCCCCCGGGAGGAGTCAACCCCCCGTGTCCAGTTCTGGTAGCAAAAGCTCCACAAAACCATTATGGCCCATAGCTCCAGACCGGGAGATCACAGGGAAAGGGTTCCGGTACCAACTGAGTTCCAGCTACAGGTGGAGACCAAACACGACACACTTATCAGGTTCCTGCTTGGAGATCCCCGTCTCTCCACTTCCTGACATGTGATTGCTAACTTATGGACATGTACCTGTCCCTCTCTGTCCCTGTCTCGCAAATATATGATTGGCTTATGCTTGTGATGAACAGCCAGTCCATAATTCTTTATTAATTTCTGGCTCCAATATGTCTGGAAAGTGGCTATCATGGCTAATAAGCTGATAGCTCTCTGCTCAGGAACCCTGCGGTGTTTGCTCCATCTGCTAGTTGCCAGCAGATGGCTGTGATTAAGTCGTGCCTAACATGGATCATGATTCCTATGATTAAATCAGGGCTAACCTGGATCATGATTCCTTATTTCTCACACCTATCTCAACAGTTTTGCTACTTTCAAATACAACAAAACTAAAGGGAGTCTATCACCTAATTTTTACCAATATAACTAAGAGCACTGCCCCACAGAAGATTGCAGACACATCCCAGACATACCTGTGTACACTTTGTGTCTGTAATACATGTCCAGGAAAAGCACTTTTATTCTGCTGGAAAACAGCTCCCAAGTGTCATGCTGAAAGTGAAAGTAAAAACAGCTTTCATTCCTGACTCTATTTCTAACGGCTATATCTTCTGATGTACTTGATATAATACTATGATTCTGGTATTGTTTCAAAGGTTGGAATGTCAGCTTTCATACAAGGTCAGGCCCATATTTCTAGCTATCAATCTAGGTACCAATCCTAAGATATGAGCAGCTAAAGCAGCCCTCCCCTCTTCAGTCTGGTTTGCTTTGGGCACTTGCAGCAGCAGAGCTGGGCACTTGGGAGCTGTTTTCCTGCAGAATAAAAGTGCTTTTCCTGGACATGTAATACAGACACACAGTGCACACAGGTATGCCTGGGATGTGTGTGCAATCTTCTGTGGGGCAGTGCTCTTAGCTATATTGGTGAAAAACAGGTGACAGACTCCCTTTAAAGTTCCTTAGAAATGATAATTGTGAAACAGATTAAAGAAAACACAGGTTATATACTGATAAATAAAAATAAGGAGGAAATAGACAAAATGGATGCTGCTTAAAACCATTGTCCTCAGGAGTCGACGAACAGCTGTAATTACACTGTACCGACGTTACAATCTAGACAGTATTCAGTAAATATTGAAGAGGATGCAGCATTCGTATGAGTGTCACAGCCTCTCCAAACAGCTGATCGGCAGGGTTCTGGGCGACAGACCCCCACCAATCTGATATTGATGACCTCCACAATTTCACCAGGACATGGCTGATGGTCCTACCCACACCCTGCCCTCACCATGTTCCCTTTTGGAAACAGGCAAGGGTGGCATAAAAATGCCAGTTGCAACAAAATCTAATCACAGTTACATTTAAAATGTTGCAAAACCAGATATGTAATGATACCTTTCACTTACCTATCCATAAATTAATTCCAGAGAAAAAGTACTTTTAATCCATATCCAGATAAGCAGTTAAATGCACCAAGAGTGGGCCTAAGCCACAGTGTGCACCCTTGCGATTCCTGTTTATTTTGCCAACCCCCACCGCCTTCCCTATTTTATTGAGAGGGCCAAATTACTGCCAGAAGCCGAGGGAGAGGCTGACAGAGGAAGAAAGGGAAGGAGTTTGGGAGCACAGAGACGCTCAAGCCACCTTTGGTGCACTTAACTGCTAATTTGCATATGGATTAAAAACACCTTTTCTCCACAATGAGCTAGGAACACAATGAGCTACGAACATTGTACCTGGTTTAATACTGAATTCCATGGTGACAGATTCTCACAGTCTACATTTTTATGATTGAGATAGATAGATAGATAGATAGATAGATAGATAGATAGATAGATAGATAGATAGATAGATAGATAGATAGATCTGAATATATTACTTGCCACTTTGGTGGTATTTTGGATCTTTCTATAATAATGAGAGCTTTGTCAGTAATTTTTTATATTTCTGTAATAATTCAATATTTTTTACTCGCAGTACTTTATTCATGACATAAATGTCTGACCTTCTAAAATAAATTAGTGACATTTTCATAGTTATTCGTTAGTATACTTTCCAGGAAACTGCATTTTTACTTTAAAAACTAGGCTAATTGGCTGTCAGATATAGCTAACCTTTTCATGAATGGAATTTAGCTAATGCCTCCAGCTACTATAATATTAACTTTAATTTTAATTTGCCATTTCAGACATAATTTGCTTTAAAAACTGAAAAAAAAAATTCATTATGTTAATATTATTTTATATATTTACAGGTGAGAAAATGTCATAAAAATCTAATTTGCCTACACTGTTCAATACATTTTATTTATTAATGGCAAATTGTGAACCTTATTCAACACAGAGCGGTGAATGCATAGTTTGGTGAAGATGTCCATTAACAGAAGATGGACTTGGAGTCAAGGGGAAGTTGAAATGTTAAACTGTGTCAAAGTAAATACAACCTTTCAGCTATTGAGCAGAGTATTGCTAACATTCCTGAATCAGACAGGTTAATTGGATTGCACCCCTGTAATTGTTCCTCTATGTCTGTCTTAGCCTGTCAAATGGAAATCTTGTTGGAATTAGTGTTTAAAGGCTATGTACACGTTTGGGCGCAATTTTCTTTTTATTATTGCATTGTACTCATTTTGAGCTAAAATAATTTGTTTAATTGGTCTTTATTAAAAATATGGTGTACTTTTTTTCCAGGGACACAACTTGAATCTCCTGGTACCCGATGCATGATCATATAGAAGGGTATATCTCCTAGCCATCACATGCCAATGTATGCAATAAAAACATTTATTTATATAGCAATAAAGATATGTCTACAGTTATTACTAGAGATGAGCGAGTAGTGTTCAATCGAGCCGGTATTCGATCGAATACTACGCTATTCGGCATACTCGATTTCAATCGAGTATAACGGCGATGGCGCACTTAGAATTCGTTTCCCCTCCCACCTTCCCTGGCGCTCTTTTTCCACCAATCACCATGCAGGGGGGGTATGACAGGCCCGCGGAGCACGCTGGCAGCGCGAAAACGGCGTCTACATGGATTGGCTGGAAAAACCACGTGACCTCGAATATTAAAAACTCAGCTCTTCCTGCTCGTTCGCATATGCTGCATGAACTTAGTCAGGGACAGAGGCTGGAGAAGGGAGAGATAGGTTTTAGCTGTTGGACAGGTAGGAGCATGATTAAAAGCCCTTATCAGGGCTACTATAGTGCAGTACAGTGATAGCTTTACTACCATATACACTCTGCAGAGAACGGCTGCTGTATTCAGGGATAGCTGCTGGAGTAGGGACAGAGAGAGGCATTAGTGGTGTATTAGGTGCTCTGCTACATACCAAACTATATTTGGCACTACTGTTCTGCGTTCTTTTTGGCCGCAAAACCCTGTTATATACCTAGTGTGTATATGCACCATCTGATCTTCTGGCAGTATACGGCTGTGTACTTTTTTTTTTTTTTAAATACAGTTTATTTGGCTCTAGTGTTCTGGGTTCTGTGTGCCTGCAATACCCTTTTTGTATACCAGGTGTAAATACCCACCGTCTGACCTGTTAGTACACGGCTGTGTACCTAGAAATAAAAAAAAAAAGGCCTTTTCTTTGTCTATTGTACTAAGCGTTCTGCGTGCTTGCAAAATTATTTTATATACGTGGTGTTAATACCCACCGTCTGACCTGTTAGTACACGGCTGTGTAACTAGAAATATAAAAAAAAGGCCTTTTCTTTGTCTACTATACTGAGCGTTCTGCGTGCTTGCAAAATTATTTTATATACGTGGTGTTAATACACACCATCTGACCTGTTAGTACACGGCTGTGTACCTAGAAATATAAAAAAAAAAGGCCTTTTCTTTTTCTACTGTACTGTGCGTTCTGCGTGCTTGCAAAAGTATTTTATATACGTGGTGTAAATACACACCGTCTGACCTGTTAGTACACGGCTGTGTACCTAGAAATATAAAAAAAAAAGGCCTTTTCTTTGTCTACTATACTGAGCGTTCTGCGTGCTTGCAAAAGTATTTTATATACGTGGTGTTAATACACACCGTCTGACCTGTTAGTACACGGCTGTGTACCTAGAAATATTAAAAAACTAGGCCTTTTCTTTGTCTACTGTACTGAGCGTTCTGCGTGCTTGCAAAAGTATTTTATATACGTGGTGTTAATACACACCGTCTGACCTGTTAGTACACGGCTGTGTACCTAGAAATATTAAAAAACTAGGCCTTTTCTTTGGCACCTGTACTGTGCGTTCTGCGTGCTTGCAAAAGTATTTTATATACGTGGTGTAAATACCCACCGTCTGACCTGTTAGTACATGGCTGTGTACCTAGAAATAAAAAAAAAAAGGCCTTTTCTTTGTCTACTGTACTGAGCGTTCTGCGTGCTTGCAAAAGTATTTTATATACGTGGTGTTAATACACACCGTCTGACCTGTTAGTACACGGCTGTGTACCTAGAAAAATTAAAAAACTAGGCCTTTTCTTTGGCACCTGTACTGTGCGTTCTGCGTGCTTGCAAAAGTATTTTATATACCTGGTGTTAATACACACCGTCTGACCTGTTAGTACACGGCTGTGTACCTAGAAATATAAAAAAAAAGGCCTTTTCTTTGTCTACTATACTGTGCGTTCTGCGTGCTTGCAAAAGTATTTTATATACGTGGTGTAAATACCCACCGTCTGACCTGTTAGTACACGGCTGTGTACCTAGAAATAAAAAAAAAAGGCCTTTTCTTTGTCTACTGTACTGAGCGTTCTGCGTGCTTGCAAAAGTATTTTATATACGTGGTGTTAATACACACCGTCTGACCTGTTAGTACACGGCTGTGTACCTACAAATATTAAAAAACTAGGCCTTTTCTTTGTCTACTGTAGTGAGCGTTCTGCGTGCTTGCAAAAGTATTTTATATACGTGGTGTTAATACACACCGTCTGACCTGTTAGTACACGGCTGTGTACCTAGAAATATTAAAAAACTAGGCCTTTTCTTTGTCTACTGTACTGAGCGTTCTGCGTGCTTGCAAAAGTATTTTATATACGTGGTGTTAATACACACCGTCTGACCTGTTAGAACACGGCTGTGTACCTAGAAATAAAAAAAAGGCCTTTTCTTTGTCTACTGTACTGAGCGTTCTGCGTGCTTGCAAAAGTATTTTATATACGTGGTGTTAATACACACCGTCTGACCTGTTAGTACAGGGCTGTGTACCTAGAAATATAAAAAAAAAAGGCCTTTTCTTTGTCTACTATACTGAGCGTTCTGCGTGCTTGCAAAAGTATTTTATATACGTGGTGTTAATACACACCGTCTGACCAGTTAGTACACGGCTGTGTACCTAGAAATATAAAAAAAAAAAGGCCTTTTCTTTGTCTACTATACTGTGCGTTCTGCGTGCTTGCAAAAGTATTTTATATACGTGGTGTAAATACCCACCGTCTGACCTGTTAGTACACGGCTGTGTACCTAGAAATATAAAAAAAAGGCCTTTTCTTTGTCTACTGTACTGTGCGTTCTACATGGATTGGCTGGAAAAACCACGTGACCTCGAATATTAAAAACTCAGCTCTTCCTGCTCGTTCGCATATGCTGCATGAACTTAGTCAGGGACAGAGGCTGGAGAAGGGAGAGATAGGTTTTAGCTGTTGGACAGGTAGGAGCGTGATTAAAAGCCCTTATCAGGGCTACTATAGTGCAGTACAGTGATAGCTTTACTACCATATACACTCTGCAGAGAACGGCTGCTGTATTCAGGGATAGCTGCTGGAGTAGGGACAGAGAGAGGCATTAGTGGTGTATTAGGTGCTCTGCTACATACCAAACTATATTTGGCACTACTGTTCTGCGTTCTTTTTGGCCGCAAAACCCTGTTATATACCTAGTGTGTATATGCACCATCTGATCTTCTGGCAGTATAAGGCTGTGCACTTTTTTTTTTTTTAAATACAGTTTATTTGGCTCTAGTGTTCTGGGTTCTGTGTGCCTGCAATACCCTTTTTGTATACCAGGTGTAAATACCCACCGTCTGACCTGTTAGTACACGGCTGTGTACCTAGAAATAAAAAAAAAAAAAGGCCTTTTCTTTGTCTACTGTACTAAGCGTTCTGCGTGCTTGCAAAATTATTTTATATACGTGGTGTTAATACCCACCGTCTGACCTGTTAGTACACGGCTGTGTACCTAGAAATATAAAAAAAAAAAAAGGCCTTTTCTTTGTCTACTATACTGAGCGTTCTGCGTGCTTGCAAAATTATTTTATATACGTGGTGTTAATACACACCATCTGACCTGTTAGTACACGGCTGTGTACCTAGAAATATAAAAAAAAAAAGGCCTTTTCTTTGTCTACTGTACTGTGCGTTCTGCGTGCTTGCAAAAGTATTTTATATACGTGGTGTAAATACACACCGTCTGACCTGTTAGTACACGGCTGTGTACCTAGAAATATAAAAAAAAAAGGCCTTTTCTTTGTCTACTATACTGAGCGTTCTGCGTGCTTGCAAAAGTATTTTATATACGTGGTGTTAATACACACCGTCTGACCTGTTAGTACACGGCTGTGTACCTAGAAAAATTAAAAAACTAGGCCTTTTCTTTGGCACCTGTACTGTGCGTTCTGCGTGCTTGCAAAAGTATTTTATATACCTGGTGTTAATACACACCGTCTGACCTGTTAGTACACGGCTGTGTACCTAGAAATATAAAAAAAAAACCTTTTCTTTGTCTACTATACTGTGCGTTATGCGTGCTTGCAAAAGTATTTTATATACGTGGTGTAAATACCCACCGTCTGACCTGTTAGTACACGGCTGTGTACCTAGAAATAAAAAAAAAAGGCCTTTTCTTTGTCTACTGTACTGAGCGTTCTGCGTGCTTGCAAAAGTATTTTATATACGTGGTGTTAATACACACCGTCTGACCTGTTAGTACACGGCTGTGTACCTAGAAATATTAAAAAACTAGGCCTTTTCTTTGTCTACTGTAGTGAGCGTTCTGCGTGCTTGCAAAAGTATTTTATATACGTGGTGTTAATACACACCGTCTGACCTGTTAGTACACGGCTGTGTACCTAGAAATATTAAAAAACTAGGCCTTTTCTTTGTCTACTGTACTGAGCGTTCTGCGTGCTTGCAAAAGTATTTTATATACGTGGTGTTAATACACACCGTCTAACCTGTTAGTACAGGGCTGTGTACCTAGAAATATATAAAAAAAAGGCCTTTTCTTTGTCTACTATACTGAGCGTTCTGCGTGCTTGCAAAAGTATTTTATATACGTGGTGTTAATACACACCGTCTGACCAGTTAGTACACGGCTGTGTACCTAGAAATATAAAAAAAAAAGGCCTTTTCTTTGTCTACTATACTGTGCGTTCTGCGTGCTTGCAAAAGTATTTTATATACGTGGTGTAAATACCCACCGTCTGACCTGTTAGTACACGGCTGTGTACCTAGAAATATAAAAAAAAGGCCTTTTCTTTGTCTACTGTACTGTGCGTTCTGCGTGCTTGCAAAAGTATTTTATATACGTGGTGTTAATACACACCGTCTGACCTGTTAGTACACGGCTGTGTACCTAAAATATAAAAAAAAAGGCCTTTTCTTTGTCTACTGTACTGTGCGTTCTGCGTGCTTGCAAAAGTATTTTATATACCTGGTGTTAATACACACCGTCTGACCTGTTAGTACACGGCTGTGTACCTAGAAATATAAAAAAAAAGGCCTTTTCTTTGTCTACTATACTGTGCGTTCTGCGTGCTTGCAAAAGTATTTTATATACGTGGTGTAAATACCCACCGTCTGACCTGTTAGTACACGGCTGTGTACCTAGAAATAAAAAAAAAAGGCCTTTTCTTTGTCTACTGTACTGAGCGTTCTGCGTGCTTGCAAAAGTATTTTATATACGTGGTGTTAATACACACCGTCTGACCTGTTAGTACACGGCTGTGTACCTAGAAATATAAAAACAAGGCCCTTTCTTTGTCTACTGTACTGTGCGTTCTGCGTGCTTGCAAAAGTATTTTATATACGTGGTGTTAATACACACCGTCTGACCTGTTAGTACACGGCTGTGTACCTAGAAATATTAAAAAACTAGGCCTTTTCTTTGGCACCTGTACTGTGCGTTCTGCGTGCTTGCAAAAGTATTTTATACACCTGGTGTTAATACACCACCGTCTGACCTGTTAGTACACGGCTGTGTACCTAGAAATATAAAAAAAAGGCCTTTTCTTTGTCTACTATACTGTGCGTTCTGCGTGCTTGCAAAAAGTAATTTTATATACGTGGTGTTAATACACACCGTCTGACCTGTTAGTACACGGCTGTGTACCTAGAAATAAAAAAAAAAAAGGCCTTTTCTTTGTCTACTGTACTGAGCGTTCTGCGTGCTTGCAAAAGTATTTTATATACGTGGTGTTAATACACACCGTCTGACCTGTTAGTACACGGCTGTGTACCTAGAAATATAAAAAAAAGGCCTTTTCTTTGTCTACTATACTGTGCGTTTCTGCGTGCTTGCAAAAAGTATTTTATATACGTGGTGTTAATACACACCGTCTGACCTGTTAGTACACGGCTGTGTACCTAGAAATATTAAAAAAAAGGCCTTTTCTTGTCTACTATACTGTGCGTTCTGCGTGCTTGCAAAAGTATTTTATATACGTGGTGTTAATACACATCGTCTGACCTGTTAGTACACGGCTGTGGTACCTAGAAATATAAAAAACTAGGCCTTTTCCTTGTCTACTGTACTGAGCGTTCTGCGTGCTTGCAAAAGTATTTTATATACGTGGTGTTAATACACACCGTCTGACCTGTTAGTACACGGCTGTGTACCTAGAAAATATAACAAAAAAAGGCCTTTTCTTTGTCTACTATACTGAGCGTTCTGCGTGCTTGCAAAAGTATTTTATATACGTGGTGTTAATACACACCGTCTGACCTGTTAGTACACGGCTGTGTACCTAGAAATATAAAAAAAGGCCTTTTCTTTGTCTACTATACTGTGCGTTCTGCGTGCTTGCAAAAAGTATTTTATATACGTGGTGTTAATACACACCGTCTGACCTGTTAGTACACGGCTGTGTACCTAGAAATATTAAAAAAACTAGGCCTTTTCTTTGTCTACTGTACTGAGCATTTTGCGTGCTTGCAAAAGTATTTTATATACGTGGTGTTAATACACACCGTCTGAACCTGTTAGTACACGGCTGTGTACCTAGAAATATTAAAAAACTAGGCCTTTTCTTTGTCTACTGTACTGAGCGTTCTGCGTGGCTTGCAAAAGTATTTTATATACGTAGTGTTTAATACACACCGTCTGACCTGTTAGTACACGTCTGTGTACCTAGAAATATTAAAAAAACTAGGCCTTTTCTTTGGCACCTGTACTGTGCATTCTGCGTGCTTGCAAAAGTATTTATATACGTGGTGTAAATACCACCGTCTGACCTGTTAGTACACGGCTGTGTACCTAGAAATAATTTAAAAAAAAGGCCCTTTTCCTTTGTCTACTGTACTGAGCGTTCTGCGTGCTTGCAAAGTATTTTATATACGTAGTGTTAATACACACCGTCTGACCTGTTAGTACACGGCTGTGTACCTAGAAATATAAAAAAAAGGCCTTTTCTTTGTCTACTGTACTGGGCGTTCTGCGTGCTTGCAAAAGTATTTTATATACGTGGTGTTAATACACACCGTCTGACCTGTTAGTACACGGCTGTGTACCTAGAAATATTAAAAAACTAGGCCTTTTCTTTGGCACCTGTACTGTGCGTTCTGCGTGCTTGCAAAAGTATTTTATATACGTGGTGTTAATACACACCGTCTGACCTGTTAGTACACGGCTGTGTACCTGGAAATATAAAAAAAAGGCCTTTTCTTTGTCTACTATACTGAGCGTTCTGCGTGCTTGCAAAAGTATTTTATATACGTGGTGCTAATACACACCGTCTGACCTGTTAGTACACGGCTGTGTACCTAGAAATATAAAAAAAGGCCTTTTCTTTGTCTACTATACTGTGCGTTCTGCGTGCTTGCAAAAGTATTTATATATGTGGTGTTAATACACACCGTCTGACCTGTTAGAACACGGCTGTGTACCTAGAAATAAAAAAAAAGGCCTTTTCTTTGTCTACTGTACTGAGCGTTCTGCGTGCTTGCAAAAGTATTTTATATACGTGGTGTTAATACACACCGTCTGACCTGTTAGTACACGGCTGTGTACCTAGAAATATTAAAAAACTAGGCCTTTTCTTTGTCTACTGTACTGAGCGTTCTGCGTGCTTGCAAAAGTATTTTATATACGTGGTGTTAATACACACCGTCTGACCTGTTAGTACACGGCTGTGTACCTAGAAATATAAAAAAAAAAGGCCTTTTATTTGGCACCTGTACTGTGCGTTCTGCGTGCTTGCAAAATATTTTATATACGTGGTGTTAATACACACCGTCTGACCTGTTAGTACACGGCTGTGTACCTAGAAATATTAAAAAAAAAGGCCTTTTCTTTGGCACCTGTACTGTGCGTTCTGCGTGCTTGCAAAAATATTTTTATATACGTGGTGTTAATACACACCGTCTGACCTGTTAGTACACGGCTGTGTACCTAGAAATATTAAAAAAAAGGCCTTTTATTTGGCACCTGTACTGTGCGTTCTGCGTGCTTGCAAAATATTTTATATACGTGGTGTTAATACACACACCGTCTGACCTGTTAGTACACGGCTGTGTACCTAGAAATATAAAAAAAAAGGCCTTTTATTTGGCACCTGTACTGTGCGTTCTGCGTGCTTGCAAAAATTATTTTATATACGTGGTGTTAATACACACCGTCTGACCTGTTAGTACACGGCTGTGTACCTAGAAATATTTAAAAAAAAGGCCTTTTCTTTGGCACCTGTACTGTGCGTTCTGCGTGCTTGCAAAATATTTTATATACGTGGTGTTAATACACACCGTCTGACCTGTTAGTACACGGCTGTGTACCTAGAAATATAAAAAAAAAAGGCCTTTTCTTTGGCACCTGTACTGTGCGTTCTGCGTGCTTGCAAAATATTTTATATACGTGGTGTTAATACACACACCGTCTGACCTGTTAGTACACGGCTGTGTACCTAGAAATATTAAAAAAAAGGCCTTTTATTTGGCACCTGTACTGTGCGTTCTGCGTGCTTGCAAAATATTTTATATACGTGGTGTTAATACACACCGTCTGACCTGTTAGTACACGGCTGTGTACCTAGAAATATTAAAAAAAAGGCCTTTTCTTTGGCACCTGTACTGTGCGTTCTGCGTGCTTGCAAAAATATTTTATATACGTGGTGTTAATACACACCGTCTGACCTGTTAGTACACGGCTGTGTACCTAGAAATATAAAAAAAAAGGCCTTTTCTTTGGCACCTGTACTGTGCGTTCTGCGTGCTTGCAAAATTATTTTATATACGTGGTGTTAATACACACCGTCTGACCTGTTAGTATACGGCTGTGTACGCCAAATATTGTAACCAAAAAAAAAAATGCGGCTAGCGAAATCGGACGTGGACGAGGACGGGGCGCGGAAATGCTGTTGGGGCCTTGTTGAAGCCAGTGGGGATACAATGCGTGCTGGTGAGGGGCAGCCAGGATTCCGCTCATCCAGAATCCCTGCCTTTATGGGACAGTTAAGCAGGGGGTGGGTTACACCGCTGTTGAGGCCTGAGCAGGTTGAACAGGTGGTGCAATGGATAGCCGATAGCGCTTCCACACAGTTGTCCACCAGCCAGTCATCCACACAGTCTCACTCTGACCCTCCTTCCTCCACACCTGGCCAACAGAGTCAACCCACCCTTGACCCCTCCCAGGAGCTCTTTTCGGGTCCTTTTTCAGATGTGCCGGAAGAATCCCTGGAGCTACCAGAGGAATTTGTTTGTAGTGATGCCCAA